>CM041216.1:16543416-16773794 GCA_023065735.1 Coffea humblotiana
GTAGGTTCTAAAAAAGTATCATGCCAGATCTCTTATTTTCTAGTGTTTATGAATGCAAAAGATAAGAAACAAGGAAATGTTAGTTCAACACATAACACGTTGTGGCAATCCAATAATAGAAAGCTATAAGAATAATAAGGAAAAAGGGGTGGAATCCCTCCCTTCATGCCTAGTGTCCCTAGTTAGGTAAGGTTGACTCTATCTTAGGGTATTTCTAATATGGATGCATGAGTTTTGGCTCACTAATGCATCTAGACTCGATAAGGCTTTAAACTCCCAAGCCTTCAGACCAAAAGGCGAAGGGTCATCAATCCCAGGGCCTTCGGTCGGTGGCTCGAGTGATCCCTTAGGCATTGCTATGGGCGCAGAGCACACCATCCGCCTACCTAAGGAAATCGATCCTAATCCTACAAGGAAGTGTGAGAAGCGCCCACGAAAAAGACAAAATAGGGTAAAAAGTCATGCATGCACATATGAAGTGCTTCCTTTTGAAGGGAGAGATTAAAATACCATCAAATGTGGGTGAAGGTTCTAGGGTGACTACCCCCACCCAAAAATGCAAGCGCGATACAAGTAAAAGCAAAGAAACAATTCACTCATCACATACATGGTGTGCGAGGAATGATTACGGGCGTGGTAAATGCAAAAAACCCTAAAAAAAAGGAAAAAATACAACCTAAAACCTCCAAATGTGATATATAAGAAGGTTAGAAAAAGAAAAAGATTGGTTAAATCGAATGCTCGGACTCTCTAAGTCTCCAATGGAGTCGCCAAGGTGTCGCGCCCCATTTTTGAAAATAAAAAATAAAGTGTTTATAAAATGAATTTTTGATTGAAAACATGAGTTTAAATGATTTGTAAAGAATAAACAAAGAAAATGGGACTAAAATGGGGTTTTAATAGGTGCGACGATTTTGGCCCAAATTATACTTTAAAAAGGGTTTTTGAATAAAAAATCGGTATCGCCACTTGGTATCGAGTTAAGGTGTACCAAGTCACCTAAAATGAATATTTAAAGGAAAAAAGTAGAAAAACCCTTTTTAAACGACTCCAAATCTTCGAAAATCAGAGAAAAGTGTTCGGGAGTCACATTTGAAGAAAGGGAAGGCAAGGATAAAATCCAAATCACCCTTTCAACCTAGTCAAGGCTAGTTGCGTGATTTAGTCGAAAATTTTCTTAATTTAATCTAAGAATTTATCACATTTGGATGTCACTATATGGATGCAAAACCTAAACCTAGTAGGGTATTGGGGGGTCGGAATATCTCTTCAAAATTTAATTGGTGCAAATCGCATTAAGTACGATGCCTAAGAATGACTCTTTGAAGAGGTCACGAATATGCAAAAATATGAGACTCTAAGAAAAGAAAAGAAAATAATAATTATACAAATATACATGACCTAGAGGAATGCATCATAACGGGTACGGGGAACTAAGATTCGTGACTAGATTTTCCCTTTTTATAGAGAGAATATGAGCGTGCTAAGGCTAGAAAGCCAAACTCGTTTATATCCCATATTCGAGGGGTATTTTCTAATCTAATCAAGCAAATGTACTAACTTATCTCTAATTTTCTTATATGAAATGCAAGTTTAATATCATGTCTCACACATAAGGATGGGGAATAAAATATAAGGGGAATATGGGATAAGGGATATACATATTAGGGGGAACATGAGGTAAGGGATATACGTATAAGGGGGATGTCATGCAAAAATGATAAAAAACCCTAGAAAGTGAAAAATATGCCATGAAAATGTAGTGTAGTCACACAAACATGATCTAGCGCGTGAATGGTTCCTAAGGGTCTAGCGTTGGACTAGCCCATGTCTACGAGTTCTCACTAGCGTTGGACTAGTGAGAAATCGGAAAAAGTGGCCACAACTAGCGTTTGACTAGTGTGGAGTCGAGAAAGGGGCCACAACTAGCGTTGGACTAGTGTGGTGACATCACACATTAATTATAACTAACTAATCATGTAAAACATAATAAAAGCATGTAAACACATAATATCACATAAACGCATAACACATAATCATGATATCTAGATGCAAGGCTTTAAAAAAGCGAATAACACGTAACACATAAGCATGCAAAACACACAAGCAATTAAAGTAAATAAAGCCCTAACTATTACACTTGGGGCCCTAACTACAATCTAAGGGGGGGAAAGGAATAAAATAAATAAATAAATAAATCCCTAACTATTACATATTCTATCTAAATACAGGTCATGAACCCCCTAACTATTACAACTTGGCATTTAAATGCCTTTCAAATGATCAAAATTGAACTAAAATAAATATACAAAATTAAAACAAATAAAGCGAATAAATAAATGAAATGAAAACATTCAAAAGGCATGCAATTAAACACATAAAGTCACATAGGGTAAAGTAAAAATCAAAATAAGTGGTAGAGTGTACCTCCCTTGAATTGGTGCCCTAATGAAATGAAATTACTTATTTACCCTCCAAAAACAAAAAAAAAAGGTCAAGGCATCACTTTAATTAACAAATAATCATTTGAAATGGAAATAAACACAAAATTGAATCACTCAAAGCATTCAAATAAAAATAATCAAACCATATTCAACAAATTAAAACAAACAAGGTCCTAATTGAAATAATTAAAGAAGTTTAAGAAGTCAAATCATTATTATTGCAAATATTAAGGGTTTAAATTAAAACAAAATAAAATTAATGGCTTAATATGAAACCTACCAAAATCAAATGCCAAAATTCCCAAAAGTGAATGAAAAAACCATTTGTTATAATTAAACAGCAAAAATACCTATAATTCCTAATTATTTTACTAAACATCAAATCAAAACAATAAATCTATCAAACAATTATTAAACCTTCAAAATTTCATCCCAAAACTCGTGAATATTCTGTCCAAGAATCAAATCAAAGCATGCCAAAGGAAAACAACATGTTGAAGGGGTAAAATTGATTAGTTGTTTCAATTTATGGGGCCATAGTGTAAATAGATAAAAATTGAAGGGTTAAGGTGTAATTTTCAGAAGTATTTCATGCACGCTTCGAAGCATGCTTCCTTCTACAATTTTCTGCAACAAAAACCAACAAGGAGAATACGAAGGGCAGAAACATGGACAAACAAGTAATCAATGAAGAAGTCGAGCAACACATTTTGCAACTGCAAACCAACCCACTCTTGCTGCGACTTGTTTTTTCATTCAGTCAAAGTAAACCAAGAGCTTTACCAACAAAACAAAAGACCATTGCTGCAACAAAGCAGGGAACTCCAACCTTGTTGCTACAACTCTCGGCTCCTCATACAAATTCTAATATATTTAACCCAGAAATGACTCAATGTATCAAGACCACAAAGCTGTCTTTTCCTTCTCCAACATAAAATTCTGACTTCTATACCTATAGGTTACGTATAAGAGCATGAAAAATTAGAAGGGTTGCTTCAACTTTGTTGGGTTTTCCTTGGGCATAATAGGTCATCAAAACAGAATGAGTTTCTGTATGAATCACCATTGCCATACCACAAAACATAGAGGAACCGAAACATCATTCAAAACAAGCCCATGTAAACACCCTTCATTTCACAGCAAAATACTAAAACATCAATCAGGTCCCTCGCTCTTAGGAAGAGCAAGCAAGATTCTAAGTAAAACCATCAGCTAAGAACCATCCGACAGCAAAAAAAAAAAACCATCAGACAACCAAAGGTAAGCAAACAAACAACAAAAGGAAGCAACTTGGACTGTCAAATGCAAGTAAAACGCAAGGAAACTGCTGCAAGTAAAACGTAAGGAACAGATTCCAAAAAAAAATGCCAAACAGATTCTAGGGGAGAAATAAGCAGGCGTCAATGTACCTAAAACACAAATACACAGCAAAAAGGAAACAACTTTGGAAGTGTTTTTCTTTTCGGCAAGGTTTGACGGCAATGGTGGCGACTGATTCTCGCGAATGATGGCGGCTTCCAGCTCTTTCTCCGTTTCCTTCGTAACCTCTTCCTCTCTCAATCTTCTCTCTTTTTCAGTTTTCTTTCCTAGCCGCCGACTCCCTCTATCCCTTTTCTTTCTTGGCCGAAAGCTTTTCCCCCTCTCGCTCTTGGTCTTCCTAGCTCTTTCGTTCTTTCTTGCTTTTTGCAGTTTCTTGCTTTTTCTCTTTTCTTTGCTTTCCGGTTTTTTCCTATTTTCCTCTAGCTCTCCTCTCTTTTCCTCTGGTTCGACCTTCCCTTTTTTTCCAGTTTTCCCGTAGCTCTCAAAGCCTCCCTTCTTTTTCTCTCGTTCCCTCTATCCATCACTCTGTCTCTCAACCTCTCTTCCCTCCAGCCGCCAGCCTTTTTCTCTCCCGTCCACCCTTGCTGCATTTTTTTTTCTTTTATAAGAAACTAAGCTCCCTAAACCCTTGGAGCAAAGATGGGGATGAAGCTGCATTTTTATGGCATTTGGGAGGCGTTTGATGGTTTTTATTCTGGAATATTCCAGTCAAGAATCATGGGGTGAGTTGGCAATATTCTAGAGAGTTTGGAGAGAAAAAAAATGTGGAAAATGAATCCAAAACACCGCTGTAATTTCCGCTTCTGTCTCAATTTCTAGTTTGCTCCTTCGTACGAAGGAGAAGGAATAGCGCGCGTGCAATATACGCGCGCGTGGCTTCCATTTTTTTTTTCAAAACAATTTTAGGTTAAGCAAACAAAATTAATTCCTAATAGAAAATACATTTATTTTAAAGAAATCGAATCTTTTGTGATTAAAACAAATTTTTGTGAAGATTTTCCTTTTCAAAATTTTAATACAAAAATATCTTAAAAAATAAAAAATCATGAGCCTAATAAGCAAAAAATAAATACTAACCTAACTATCATTTAATCAATTACAATAAAAATAAGAATAAATAAAGTTAAAAATAAAAATTTGGTGTCTACAGCTTGCCCCTCTTTGTCTGAGTTTCGAAGAAACTTGAGACAAAGACGTAGACATCAAATACTTACCTGTAATTATTCTGCTTTGATCTGAAACATGAAAAGGTCAGCGGGATAAAACCCGGTCCTGCCAAGGTATAAACGGTCAGCGGAATAAAATCTGGTCCTGCCGAGGTTGGCGGGATAAAACTCGATCCCAACGATGATATGAACGGTCAGCAGGATAAAACCCGGTCCTGCCGAGGTTGGCGGGATAAAACCCGGTCCCAACGATATGAATGGTCAGTGGGATAAAACCCGGTCCTGCCGAGATTGGCGGGATAAAACCCGATCCCAACAAGGTATAAACAGCACGTTAATGGGTTAGATCCGATGCTAACGGATACAAAAGACAAAACACATGTTAGTGAGATAAACTCGATGCTAACGGTGATAGAAAAAACAAGACACACGCTAGTGAGATAAACTCGATGCTAACGGTGAAAGAAACACACGTTAGTGAGATAAACTCGATGTTAACGGATATAAAAGACAAAAAACACGTTAGTGAGATAATCTCGATGCAAACGGTGATAGAAGCCACGTTAGTGGGTTGGACCCGATACTAACGGATATAAAAGACACGTTATTGCATGAAAAAGTTCTTGAATACTTACCTAAAAAATCTTTTCAAAAATTGCCCCAGTTTGAATCAATTTCTGTACAACCAATCATTTGCTTTGCATTGTGGCATTGTTGCTCCTCCTTAAGGCCTTGATTCACATTTCCTCTTCTATTTGAACCCCGAATGTTTAATTGTTGGGCGACATTCTATGACTTTATTACAAAAATAATTTTTTACAGTTTTGCTATGTGAAACAATCAAAATAATGCCACCACCATTCGATTCGTTCGGTTTTCGAGAAACGTGTAAACATGAGTTTTTTGATGCTTTTCCCTTAATGCTGCAAAACCCGACCTTGCACCGTAAATTGCATCCCGGTTGCCTTAGTTTCCAATGCTAACTTAACATGAAAACTTATACATATACACCTTTCGATAAATCGAGAAAATTGTCATTTGATAAAATCCAATGAGACAAATGAAACGAAGCAATACCCAAAGAATTTTTATACAAAAATGTCAAAAATAAAAGTAATACCAAAAAATAACCATCGACTTGTATTGAAAGAAAAATATGATTTTAGAGAAATGAATCATAAATCCAGCAATTTATGCTGATGACCAAAATACTTTGGCCTCTAACAAAGTGCTCCGTTTGACCCTTTGGATATCGTCCGTTGGGAATTCAATACCGGCAGAAAAATCACAATGTGAAGAGGAATCCCAATGAACTGAGTCACCAGCCTTTCAAATCCGAACTCACTTTTCCTCATAAAACCCTACCTTAGCGTCCTTTCGGGTTTTCACTAAGATTAACCCCACCTTTTTTATTTTTTCTTCTTTTTCATTTCATTTTTCATTTTCCTTTTCTTGTATTCTGCTTTTCTTTTTCTCCTTTTTCTCTTTTAAAAGCGTCCTTCCGGGTTTTCACATGATGAGCAGTATCAACCTCACACCTAATCAATTCAGAAATACATCTAAAAAATTTAGTGGCATCAGCATATGAATATCATTTGCCAATTAAGTAGAAAATTTCTCGGTAGAGATATTGCAAAGAACAGAAGTCAGGACTTTTGGCTTTTGTAATGGGGTCAGGTGGGGTGTTTAGAAAAGTTAAGGCTTGAAGGTGGATTTCAAAAGTGGTTTAAATGATCTGAGATCGCATTGTTGTGCCAACCCTATTTTAGGGTTAAATCAAAACTTGCCCCAATTTATTCTTAACTGAGGTTCTCTTTTTTTTCATTTCATTTTTTTTCTTCTGTCATTCCATTCATCTTTTGAAATGTTTACAATTTGCCCTAATTTATTTTTAACTGAGGTTTTCTTTTGCTCATTTCCTTTTCTTTCAGCTTTCCTTCAAATTTTGAATTTGCCCCAGTGTGGGGTTTTTCCTCTCTTTTTCCAAAACTAAATTTGCCCCAGTGTGGGGTTTGCGATCCTCAGGGGTTGCCAAACGAAATGATTTATTCTAAAGGTTCAAAAGGGATAACTAGGGATAGAGTGTTTGATTGGAAAAGAAGAGGGCCTGACTTTTATTCCGTTCCTTACATTAACTCTGAAAGGAAACTTCCATTAATGTGAAATTTCTTGCATGTATCTGAACTAATTGACTGAGAAAGACTTCTGTTCATCCATATCGGTGAAACATAAGTGATCCGTCGGACAATACCCTTCCTTTTTCTTTCCTTTTTCTCTTTTATTCTTCTTCTTTTTTTTTTTTTTGACAATAAACCCTTTCCAATCTTGCACTGACAACAGTTGCCTCAACATTTTGTCTCTCTTCCGAGTAGTCACGATTTGACCCTTTTATTGTAAGCACAGGTCGCTCCTTTTGACTGCATTTCGTTGCTTCTCATCAAGTAATCACTGATTTTTATTTCTTTAATCTTGATCCACATTCGGTTTGAGTTGCTCTTTCGAATCTCTTTGAAGTATGTTCGGATACCTCCTTGCTATCCCTATATTCATGCTATATCGAGATTACAGCCATCAAATTCCGGAATGGTAATATCTAAAGGGTCAGGGGGTTTTATTCTGGGCCATCTGAAAAGAATGTGTAAGTCACAGTACATATAAAACTGTACACTTTATTGCATTTTAAGAAAGAAAAATCAAACTTAATATCATGTTACTTGCTAAACGAAACGTGTTTTTAAATGTCACTTGATTGAAAACTATTTACAAAAACATAGTTAAACAAAAGACGCACGCATGAACTATTTTTCATTGGTTTTAACCAAAATAATTCCCCAAATTTATCGAAATTTCCCTTCAAGAGGGAGGAACCTCACTAATTCAGCCTCTTCTAGGATTTTCAAATTTCTTCATTGGGGGTAAATGCCGTGATGGTGTCCTTGTGTTCAGGAAAAGGATTCGTACTTATGCTTGGTCCTTGTTCTTCCATTTTCCTTAACACTATATCGTCTGCTTCAATCATGTCCTGAATCTTATGCTTTAGTACCCAACAGTTACTGGTCGAGTGACCGGGCGCTCCAGAATGGTAGGCACAAGCGGCTTGAGGGTCGTACCCTACAGAGAAACCTCGACGAGGGTAGTTTGGAGGAGGTATGTAATCAATTTTACCGGCGGCCTTGAGCTGTTCGTACAGTTGGTCAATGGGCCTGCCTAAGTCGGTAAAAGTTCGAGATCGTCCGGGATTTTGTATTTTATTGGTTTAAGGATGGTTGTAGGTCTGTTTGTTTTGTGGAGCAGGTTTGGGATTATAAGGTAAACGAGGTCAAATTTGAGGGTTGGGTGAAAAAATTGGGACGGGTAGTATAGGTGGATTTGCATAATTTGGCCGAGGTCGAGGGTGATTGATAGTAGTATGGTAAACAGGGCGTGGGTTTGGGTAGTATGGATAGGGTGATGAATATGTGGGATATTGCTGAAATCTGGGTATAGAAGACGGGTCTTGGTCCCACGCAAAAGCATTTTCTCTTTCATTCTTTTTGAATTGAGGCTCCTTTCCATTTTTATTATGACCTTGCAAGGTGTCTAACTGTGATTTAAAGCTGATACATTAACGATTTTCCCTACTTTGACATATTCGTCATACTCCTCCAATTTATTGATAATTGCTGCAAATGAACACCCGACCATGCGAAAAATCTCCTCAAAATATGGTGGATCATGCGCCTTAATAAATGTACGGACAATTTCCTCTTCTGTTATCGGAGGTTCCACCTTGGCTACCAATCTTCGCCATCGCTTGGCATATGTCTTATGATCTTCAGATGGTTTTCTTTTAGTGCCTTTAAGCGTGGTCCTTGTTGGAGCAAGTTCACAATTGTACTCGTATTGTCTCATGAAGGCAGTTGACAAATCCAACCATGTTATCATTTCTTCAGGCTTTATATTGGAATACCAATCCAAAGCATCACCTTCCAAACTCTCCGGGAATAAACGTATTGGCAAATTTTCATCATCTACTGACCTTTCCAACTTATTTGCAAATAATCTTAGATGCGTCTTGGGGTTATCCGTTCCGTCATACTTGCTAAACTTGGTTGTTTTAAAACCCACAGGCAGTTGCATATCAGGAAACAGGCACAACTCGTTATAATCCAAGCCGTCTTGTTTGTCCAAGCCTTGGCTCTTCCTCATGAATTCGTCAAACCGGTCCAATCTTTTCAACAGGTTTTTGTCCATTGGGATGGAGGATTCACCCATTTCCACCTTCCCTTGCATAGTAGTATACAACATGAATGGCTCAACGGTGGTGTGATGAGGTACTTGACAGTCAGTTGGCATGTTCGAACCAATGGGTGGATAATTTTGGGGAATTTGCATGTGAGAAGGATTGACTTGGATATTAGGTGTATAGGCATGTGGTAGGCCCTGAGTGAGATAGGTGAAAGTTTCTTCAGGTGGATTTGCAACATGTGGAGCCAAGGAAGTTTGAGTATAGGGCAAAAGTATTGGTTGTGGTTCAGTTTGATTAGCAAGTAAGGGCTCATGTTGGACACCGTTGCTACCAGCGACAAACTGATCAATCACGCGCCGTTGTGCTGTCATTTCCATGCTTAGCTCATTGAATTTGTTCAATACTTCGTTCAGTTGAGCTCCCAAGTTTGCCAGGTTGGCTGATAGTGCCGTTGCAGGCCTATCGGATGATTCAGGATTTGTACTCATGTTTACACGATTTCTTAAAGCTCGGCTACGAGATCATGTGACGATGGGATTTCTTCTTGTAGCTATATTTGAAAAACACCTGACATTTTAGAAAATTCTATTTAGCATCCGTCTCTTGACCGGCTTTGGCAAAGCAAGAAAAAGAAAAAGACACGAGTTAGTAAGAATTAAAATAATTCGGATGCATGTCCTATTGGGGGACCCTTTTTACGCCAAGGGTTGACCTAACATGAGAATGCAATCCTCTAGGGTAGGCACATACAATACCTGATGAATCCGATCAACTTATCGATATTCGAGTGAAAAATACTTTGGAAAATTTGGCCAATTGGAGTGAGAAGAGACACTTGTCCTAACAAAATGATGACAAAGTCCGAATGGATTGATTATTTTGCTCGACACATAAAATAATGTGTGAAAGAGGCTACTCTTGACAGGATTGCAACGTCTCGACTAGATTATTCAGTGAACCTTAGATCGAAACCCTAAAAGAGGATAAACGGGTCAAACGGATTGGATGAAATTGATGATTTATTCAAAATTGACTGGATCGCCCTAAAAATGGGTAAACTGGTCAAATGAATTGAATGAAATTGATGATTTATTCAAAATTGACTAGATCACCCTGAAAATGGGTAAACTGGTCAAATGGATTATTTGAAATTAATGATTTATTCAAAATTGATCGGATTGACCTAAAAATGAATAAATTGGTCAAATGAATTGAATGAAATTGATGATTTATTCAAAATTAACTAGATCACCCTAAAAATGGGTAAACTGGTCAAATGGATTATTTGAAATTGATGATTTATTCAAAATTGACCTGATTGACCTAAAAATGAATAAATTGGTCAAATGAATTGAATAAAATTGATGATATATTCAAAATTGACCGGATTGACCTAGAAATAAATGAATTGATAAAATGAATTGGATGAGATTGGTGAATAAATTGGCCAAATGGATTGAATTAAATTGTCCTAAACAAAATAATCGGTTCAAATGGATTGAATAGAATCAATGATTTATTCAAAATCGATTGAATTGTCTACCCATTGGTAGTTTCAAAACTCACAGATTTTGTTGTAACGCATTAGTTTATGAGCATTCTAAAATCAAGATTTGGCCTTAATATATTTATCATCTCAACAATGAGAAATTATTTATGAATTTCTTCAACTTAATGTCCTTTATGCAAGGAATTTTTACCAATTCTGATAAAACGGCCAAAAAATGATTGTTAGATGCTCATATTCTAATGTGCAAAACTGTTCCATTATTCTCAACGTCGTTATCGCGGAAGGGATAGGATCCTACCTTACCTTGTGCACTACCCCTTTGGATGGTACAAGAAATATAGATGTGCAAGTCTCATTGGATTACATATCTGAGACACAAGGCGGCTTATTCCTAACACGGGATTCCCAATGTGGCATTCCCTCTAAGGTTGATGCATGATGCCAGTTTATTAAAGTAATTAAATATGCAATTTGAAATAAAAATATGACCTAAAGGGACCCTTTGTATGCTAGGGTGGACCTAGAATGATGTGCAATTATTAACCTACAAATGCAATATATTGGAATTTAAACGTGCAATAACCTATCTAAGAGGGTAGGTTCTAAAAAGTATCATGCCAGATCTCTTATTTTCTAGTGTTTATGAATGCAAAAGATAAGAAACAAGGAAATGTTAGTTCAACACATAACACGTTGTGGCAATCCAATAATAGAAAGCTATAAGAATAATAAGGAAAAAGGGGTGGAATCCCTCCCTTCATGCCTAGTGTCCCTAGTTAGGTAAGGTTGACTCTATCTTAGGGTATTTCTAATATGGATGCATGAGTTTTGGCTCACTAATGCATCTAGACTCGATAAGGCTTTAAACTCCCAAGCCTTCAGACCAAAAGGCGAAGGGTCATCAATCCCAGGGCCTTCGGTCGGTGGCTCGAGTGATCCCTTAGGCATTGCTATGGGCGCAGAGCACACCATCCGCCTACCTAAGGAAATCGATCCTAATCCTACAAGGAAGTGTGAGAAGCGCCCACGAAAAAGACAAAATAGGGTAAAAAGTTCATGCATGCACATATGTAGTGCTTCCTTTTGAAGGGAGAGATTAAAATACCATCAAATGTGGGTGAAGGTTCTAGGGTGACTACCCCCACCCAAAAATGCAAGCGCGATACAAGTAAAAGCAAAGAAACAATTCACTCATCACATACATGGTGTGCGAGGAATGATTACGGGCGTGGTAAATGCAAAAAACCCTAAAAAAAGGAAAAAATACAACCTAAAACCTCCAAATGTGATATATAAGAAGGTTAGAAAAAGAAAAAGATTGGTTAAATCGAATGCTCGGACTCTCTAAGTCCCAATGGAGTCGCCAAGATGTCGCGCCCCATTTTTGAAAATAAAAAATAAAGTGTTTATAAAATGAATTTTTGATTGAAAACATGAGTTTAAATGATTTGTAAAGAATAAACAAAGAAAATGGGCCTAAAATGGGGTTTTAATAGGTGCGACGATTTTGGCCCAAATTATACTTTAAAAAGGGTTTTTGAATAAAAAAATCGGTATCGCCACTTGGTATCGAGTTAAGGTGTACCAAGTCACCTAAAATGAATATTTTAAAGGAAAAAAGGTAGAAAAACCCTTTTTAAACGACTCCAAATCTTCGAAAATCAGAGAAAAGTGTTCGGGAGTCACATTTGAAGAAAGGGAAGGCAAGGATAAAATCCAAATCACCCTTTCAACCTAGTCAAGGCTAGTTGCGTGATTTAGTCGAAAATTTTCTTAATTTAATCTAAGAATTTATCACATTTGGATGTCACTATATGGATGCAAAACCTAAACCTAGTAGGGTATTGGGGGGTCGGAATGTCTCTTCAAAATTTAATTGGTGCAAATCGCATTAAGTACGATGCCTAAGAATGACTCTTTGAAGAGGTCACGAATATGCAAAAATATGAGACTCTAAGAAAAGAAAAGAAAATAATAATTATACAAATATACATGACCTAGAGGAATGCATCATAACGGGTACGGGGAACTAAGATTCGTGACTAGATTTTCCCTTTTTATAGAGAGAATATGAGCGTGCTAAGGCTAGAAAGCCAAACTCGTTTATATCCCATATTCGAGGGGTATTTTCTAATCTAATCAAGCAAATGTACTAACTTATCTCTAATTTTCTTATATGAAATGCAAGTTTAATATCATGTCTCACACATAGGGATGGGGAATAAAAATATAAGGGGAATATGGGATAAGGGATATACATATTAGGGGGAACATGAGGTAAGGGATATACGTATAAGGGGGATGTCATGCAAAAATGATAAAAAACCCTAGAAAGTGAAAAATATGCATGAAAATGTAGTGTAGTCACACAAACATGATCTAGCGCGTGAATGGTTCCTAAGGGTCTAGCGTTGGACTAGCCCATGTCTACGAGTTCTCACTAGCGTTGGACTAGTGAGAAATCGAAAAAAGTGGCCACAACTAGCGTTTGACTAGTGTGGAGTCGAGAAAGGGGCCACAACTAGCGTTGGACTAGTGTGGTGACGTCACACATTAATTATAACTAACTAATCATGTAAAACATAATAAAAGCATGTAAACACATAATATCACATAAACACATAACCCATAATCATGATATCTAGATGCAAGGCCCTAAAAAAGCGGATAACACGTAACACATAAGCATGCAAAACACACAAGCAATTAAAGTAAATAAAGCCCTAACTATTACACTTGGGGCCCTAACTACAACTAAGGGGGGGGAAAGGAATAAAATAAATAAATAAATAAATCCCTAACTATTACATATTCTATCTAAATACAGGTCTTGAACCCCCTAACTATTACAACTTGGCATTTAAATGCCTTTCAAATGATCAAAATTGAACTAAAATAAATATACAAAATTAAAACAAATAAAGCGAATAAATAAATGAAATGAAAACATTCAAAAGGCATGCAATTAAACATATAAAGTCACATAGGGTCAAATAGGGTCAAGTAAAAATCAAAATAAGGGGTAGAGTGTACCTCCCTTGAATTGGTACCCTAATGAAATGAAATTGCTTATTTACCCTCCAAAAACAAAAAAAAAAGGTCAAAGCATCACTTTAATTAACAAATAATCATATGAAGTGGAAATAAACACAAAATTGAATCACTCAAAGCATTCAAATAAAAATAATCAAACCATATTCAACAAATTAAAACAAACAAGGTCCTAATTGAAAGAATTAAAGAAGTTTAAGAAGTCAAATCATTATTATTGCAAATATTAGGGGTTTAAATTAAAACAAAATAAAATTAATGGCTTAATATGAAACCTACCAAAATCAAATGCCAAAATTCCCAAAAATGAATGAAAAAACCATTTGTTATAATTAAACAACAAAAATACCTATAATTCCTAATTATTTTACTAAACACCAAATCAAAACTATAAATCTATCAAACAATTATTAAACCTTCAAAATTTCATCCCAAAACTCGTGAATATTCTGTCCAAGAATCAAATTAAAGCATGCCAAAGGAAAACAACATGTTGAAGGGATAAAATTGATTAGTTTTTTCAATTTATGGGGCCATAGTGTAAATAGATAAAAATTGAAGGGTTAAGGTGTAATTTTCAGAAGTATTTCATGCATGTTTCGAAGCATGCTTCCTTCTGCAATTTTCTGCAACAAAAACCAGCAAGGAGAATACGAAGGGCAGAAACATGGACAAACACGTAATCAATGAAGAAGTCGAGCAACACATTTTGCAACTGCAAACCAACCCACTCTTGCTGCGACTTGTTTTTTCATTCAGTCAAAGTAAACCAAGAGCTTTAGCAACAAAACAAAAGACCATTGCTGCAACAAAGCAGGGAACTCCAACCTTGTTGCTGCAACTCTAGGCTCCTCATACAAATTCTAATATATTTTACCCAGAAATGACTCAATGTATCAAGACCACAAAGCTGTCTTTTCCTTCTCCAACATAAAATTCTGACTTCTATACCTATAGGTTATGTATAAGAGCATGAAAAATTAGAAGGGTTGCTTGAACTTTGTTGGGTTTTCCTTGGGCATAATAGGTCATCAAAATAGAATGAGTTTCTGTATGAATCACCATTGCCATACCACAAAACATAGAGGAACCGAAACATCATTCAAAACAAGCCCATGTAAACACCCTTCATTTCACAGCAAAATACTAAAACATCAATCAGGTCCCCCGCTCTTAGGAAGAGCAAGTAAGATTCTAAGTAAAACCATCAACTAAGAACCATCCGACAGCATTGGAGCAAAAAAAAAAGAAAAAGAAAAAACCATCAGACAACCAAAGGTAAGCAAACAAACAACAAAAGAAAGCAACTTGGACTGTCAAATGCAAGTAAAACGTAAGGAACAGATTCCAAAAAAAAATGCCAAACAGATTCTTGGGGAGAAATAAACAGGCGTCAACATACCTAAAACACAAATACACAGCAAAAAGGAAACAGCTTTGGAAGTATTTTTCTTTTCGGCAAGGTTAGACGGCAATGGTGGCGACTGATTCTCGTGAATGATGGCGGCTTCCAGCTTTTTCTCCGTTTCCTTCGCAACCTCTCCCTCTCTCAATCTTCTCTCTTTTTCAGTTTTCTTTCCTAGCCGCCGACTCCCTCTATCCCTTTTCTTTCTTGGACGAAAGCTTTTCCCCCTCTCGCTCTCGGTCTTCCTAGCTCTTTCGTTCTTCTTGCTTTCTGCAGTTTCTTGCTTTTTCTCTTTTCTTTGCTTTCCGGTTTTTTCCTATTTTCCTCTAGCTCTCCTCTCTTTTCCTCTGGTTCGGCCTTCCCTTTTTTTTCCAGTTTTCCCGTAGCTCTCAAAGCCTCCCTTCTTGTTCTCTCGTTCCCTCTATCCGTCACTCTATCTCTCAACCTCTCTTCCTTCCAGCCGCTAGCCTCTTTCTCTCCCATTCACCCTTGCTGCGTTTTTTTTTCTTTTATAAGAAACTAAACTTGTGACGCCCCCACTTCTCTCTAAGGCGAATCAAAGGGTATCCGTGGGACGCCTGCCCAACTCTCGCCAGGACTCAAGACAAATCGATTCAACCTTAACGATAATAATCAATAATACAAGTCTAATAAAGAAAAGTCGTTTCCATAACTGAATATCCAGTCTTACACCACAAGTACAAAATACATCAATTTTCAAAAGACATACAACTGCCCAAAAGATGTCTATTCGATTACAATCGAATCCCTATTACAAAAGTTCATCCCAATGAATCCTCCGAGTTTCACTTCAGTTCCATTCTATTAAGGAAAACAAATCTACGGGGTGAGCGATTGCTCGTGAGGCCAAGAAACACACATGCAAGCACGTTGTCCAAGTAACAATCCCATTTAACAAGTAAAACAGTAATATTTAAGTAAATAATAATTCGAGTGAGAAAATGTAAACAGAAACAATTCAAGGATATAAGAGCTCTCAGGAGCTATTTTCCACTTGCACGATCCAGAACCTCCACGAATTGACACTCCGTCAATCGGGTAGGTTTAGTCCGTAGAACTTCACTTATCCTGACCCCGATCACCGTTACATACCCTTGTACCGGGCTCGCCTGTCATTTGGGTTGGGCGATACTGCTCGAGTATGCCAAGCAAGATCTCTCATTAGATCAAGCTTATGTGTGTTTCCCATGGCTCCCCAAGCTTCTCGACCAAGCCCATGCTGGTTCGAGTCGCAAGGTCGGCCGATGAGATTTGGGCGTCCCCCATTAGTGTCATTAGGAGTTGAGGAGGTTCACTCCACTCAACTTATGCAGCCATAGCATATCATTTTATTTCATTCAATCATTCAATACATTTCAATCATTCATTGCATTTTAATCAATTCAATAATGATTCATTTAATTGAGAACGAGTGCGATAAAGTACACACTCGCCTCAAAGGTTATAGTCATGCTATACATAACTTGCAAATTCACATAATTTCAACTAGACATACACTTGACACTCACCTAGTCAAAAAAGGAGTGTACGTTGCGCAATTCAAGTACTTAGACGTCCGTTGTGAGGTCCTCTTGAAGGTCCCCTTGAATGCCTGAGTAAACAATAGGTATCTATTATACACTAACACTTAGAATTTCCAATTATCAAGGAAGATTGCACACTTGTACAATCTCAGAAAATCTCATGAAAATGAGCCTTAGTTGCTCAAAATTCAAGATTCGAAAGTAGTGTTTAATAACACAAGGAAAAACTAATTTCCTTCGTGAAAACAAGTCCAAAATGGTCAATTAGTATTGAAGGATAGGGAAGAGTCTCAAAAACTCAATTCCCGTCAAGTTTGAAAATTTTTAGATTTGAGGTGCATTTTTGGAAAAATCATAACTCACTCTCTGTAAGTCTAAAATTGGAAAAATTGGTACCGTTGGAAACTAGTTCCAAAGTATTAAAAGTTCCTAGAAGGAACTTTCCCATGATTCAAAACGGAAGAGACTGAAAGTTTGGCTTCAAGTTGCTGTTTTGGACTCCTAAGACAGATTCAAGGTTGATTTTTGGCAAACTTTGGAAATTTGGAAAAATTCACATAATGTGAACTAGCCTCTCAAATTTGAAAATAAATTAGAGTTACAATCAAAGTTTAAAACACAATAAATGGAACAAGAATCGGAGTTTTGAGCGCCAAGATATAGCAGCTCAAAGTTGGTACAAAATGAAGGCCACTGGACAAATTTCCAGATTTGAAACATAGACTTTGGGATTCTAGTTGGGCATCGAGATAGACTTGGAATGGCACCAAATTGGGTATGATTACACTACATATAAGGGCTATTCCTCTGTAAAATTTCAAGCAAAAATTCGAACGGGAAGTCAGTTAACAAGATCACTAAAGTTCCAAGAATTTCCAAGGCAATTCTGCCTTAGGCTTTCATTTTCCCATTTTTAAACCTTTGGCCAATGAAATCATCTCAAACATGGTTCATTTATGAAGCCAAGGTCCAAGAAACATTCAAGATACATTTGGTAGGTGCTTAACACCAAGAGTTTCAAAATAACAAGTCCCAATTCGAAATAAGCCTTTGACTAGCCCAAAACTAGGGTTTTCTATCACTGACACAGGTCTGTAATTAGGCTATAATTCACTCAATTCAACTTACAATTAAACATGGTTGGTGGCGTTAGAAACTACACTCATAGGGCTATATTGCCTCAGAAGAAATCGTTCTAAAATTCTGTCCATTGCTAGCTTAAATTTCAGCCACAAGTTCCAGCATCTCATTGACCCTCTAGCAGAGCAACGAAACAGGACAGATGACTTTGAACAATTGCTACGGTTCACTCAGGTCGAATCAGAGGGTGAATTTTATATCATTGGAAAATGAAAGTGTCTAGTTTCTAATTCCGCAAACAGCACTCGATTTCGACGTCGGAGCAAAGAGTTATGGTCAATTAAAATTCACTGCCAGAGCACCACTGGACACGTTTTCCAGATTCAATTATATTTCGAAAATACAACCTTTACCCAACCAAATCAAGTGATTTTTGGTAGAAAATTTCTACACAACCTATACAACATAGATACATCGAAATCAATGCAATTTAACACAAAAAGTTCGAACTAAAGCCTCGGCAAAATCAGGGCAGATTCGGCCCCTTCTCCTTCAAATTTTTTCCTTTGATTTCTTTCCACTTTCTCAACTTAGATCCACTAGTTTAGCACTAAAACAACACATATAACATCTAAAATCATCATATCAGCCTATCAAGTCCAATGTGGGATTTCATAGAGCCCACTCACATGATTTATAACCAAACAAAGTTACCCACAAGAAGCCACAAGTTTCTAAGCTCAATCTAACTCATAAATAACAAGTTTCAAGGGTTAGATCATTTGATACCTTCTTAGATGCTAAAGGTCAGATTTTTGGCCACAAGAAAGCTCCAAGAAACCGTGGAAATGAATCTCTTCTCCTTGCCTAAGTGAATCTTCAAGTGGTCTTGAGTTTAAGTTACAAGTTTGGAGTGAAATGGATGGTTGGATTGAGGTGAAATGATGAAGAAATTTGATTCTTCTTCTTGGCTTGAGGTTCGGCTGTCTTGAGGGAGAAAGGAGAGAGAAATGGCTGGTGGAAAAGCTTGTTGGAGAAGCTTGGTAGGTAGAGGCTCCAAGGTGCAAAAGTCAACTCTCCAATAGTGCGCGTACGCGCGCGTTTTGTGCTCGTTTCCTCTCGGGTTTGTTTCACTTGTGCACTATACCTCTAATGCACTTACTTTAACACTATTATTATTCGCTCTTAGTAGTCTAACAATAATTTCTAAAATCCTCCAATTAGTCGCGCGCGCGAAAACGTATACTTCCAACTTGTGCGCGATAAAACGAAATTTCTAAGAAATTCTTATAACGATAGTATAACTAACTAATACTTGAGTATTTATTCACAAAAATAACCATTTTAGGGTAAACCAATATATAAGTGAATAATTTGATAAATTAAATAAATAAATAAATATAAAAATTACGAGTCCTCACAAAGCTCCCTAAACCCTTGGAGCAACGATAGGGATGAAGCTGCATTTTTATGGCATTTGGGAGCCGTTTGATGGTTTTTATTCTGGAATATTCCAGTCAAGAATCATGGGGTGAGTTGGCAATATTCTAGAGAGTTTGGAGAGAAAAGAAATGTGGAAAATAAGTGGAAAATGAATCCAAAACACCGCTGCAATTTCCGCTTCTGTCTCAATTTCTGGTTTGCTCCTTCGTACGAAGGAGAAGGAATAGCACGGGTGCAATGCACGCGCGCGTGGCTTCCAATTTTTTTTCCAATCAATTTTAGGTTAAGCAAACAAAATTAATTCCTAATAGAAAATACATTTATTTTAAAGAAATCGAATCTTTTGTGATTAAAACATATTTTTGTGAAGATTTTCCTTTTCAAAATTTTAATACAAACATATCTTAAAAATAAAAAATCATGAGCCTAATAAGCAAAAAATAAATACTAACCTAACTATCATTTAATCAATTACAATAAAAATAAGAATAAATAAAGCTAAAAATAAAAATTTGGTGTCTACAATACTTTTATCGTTTACGCGTCAAAAATTTTTCATAAGTCGCGCCGGCACGACTAATCGGAGATTTGGAGAATTAATTTTAGACTAGTAAGAATGAGTAATTGTAGTGCTAGAGGAACTACCTTGGAGGATTAGTATTTAAGTGCAGCAAACAATAAGGAAATTGGTAGTGCATGACACTATTACCCCACTAGTCAAAGTTTACTTTCTCACCTAACAAAAAGCTACCTTTCTTCTTACCTTTTCACCACAAATCAAAAACTTCAACTCCCTCACACTCTCTCTCTACCTTGGCTGAAATTGAGAGCTCAAAAGGAGGAAGGAAAAGCTTCAACCTTTGGCCTTAATCTTGCTCAAAGATCCACACCCAACCCTCAAGACCTTTGACTATTGCTTTAGCTAGAGGAAATGTGCTATCTTGTGGTGGTTTTTGGTGGAGTGTTGGTGAAAAATCTTGCCTTCAACTAGGGTTCAAGAAACTTTCAAGAGGTAACAAATTTTACTCCCTTTGATCTTTAATTTTTCAAAGATTAGTAATGGTTAGTGGTTGTTTCTTGGATTTGGAAACTCTAACCAAAACCTAAGCTAGAGGACTTGAGGAAAACCCTTGTTTCTTGCTTTATATCCTAGGTAGTGACTTTGAGGTGAACTTTTAGGTAGAGGACTTGAGAATTCTTGCTTGTTTGATTGTATTCTTATGGATTATAACTTGGTTGTTGGCTTGAAAGTTGGATTTGAGCCATGGAAGTTAGGTTTTGTTGAAGACATCTCTTGTTTTCCAATTATTTCTTTGCTGCCAGCTTTATTCCAGATTTGCACTCACCGCTTGAACTGCATATTCGTCCATGATAAAGGCCAAATCAGTTCTTGTTCAAAACAGGAAAGTTGTTGGGATTTAAGTTAGCTTTCTACCCAGAAATTTTCAGCTTAATCGGAGCACTGTATCTTGTGAAATAACTAAAATACCCCTGACTGCTCAAATGCCCTGTTTAACCGACAGCTTTCTATTTTCTCTGAGATTTCAATTTTTGACCATGAAAATGCATGATTTGGCTTTGGAGGTCTTCATAATAAACATAGGCCTATGTCTTAGCTTCGAAACACCATAAGATTCATCTCAATTCGATAAGTGTAACTTCAGTTGTGATTAAAATGCCAAAAGGTGAGAGAAACTTGAAAATGAAGGGGAAGGGGCTGACCGAATTCGGCTGTCTTGTTTCCTTGCTTTAATTTCGAATTTTGTTGCTCAAATGGCTACAAAAATGCTTTTTATATGTTGTATTGTGTGGTTAAAAATTATCTTTAAAAAATTGTTTCAATTGGTAGGGTAAAACTTGAGTTTTGAGAAAAAAAAGAAAACTGGAAAAGTTGCCCAGGCCAGCCGACCAGGGGCTCTTTGACTGCTCATAAATCTTTGTACAAAAGTCAAAATCAAGTGCTATTTATAGAATTTGAAACTAGACACCAAGAGCTTTCCAACGGTATAAAATTCCCCTGCTAATTCATTTTGGGTGAGCTGTAGCGAACCGGCAAAGTGGACTGATTTGCTTCACCTGTTTACCCGAGAAAATTATACAGCTGCATCTTGTGACTCAATTTCATCCCTCTTGTGAAAAGAGTTTGAACTTGATTTTTTCTGATGATTTATGGCATTTTGAATCTAGTTTTTCAACGCCATAAACCATTTCCAATTTTGACTTGTGTAGCATTAGTTATAGCCTGATTTTGAAACTGTGCCAAAGCTTTATGACTGAGAATCCGCGGAACAGGTTACGAAAATCAGTTTTCTTAAAACTGTTGTATCTTAGTGTTGGAGAATCCAAACTAAGTTTCGCTTGTTGTGTTTGAAACTTGACTTGAAGTTCTTGATGTGTTACAAATTTCAGAGGCTAATTCAATTCTTGTGAATTTTTCCGAATTTTCAAACTTTACTGAAAAATCAAGACTGTTTCTGCCCTGTTTTAATAAAATAGTAAGTTTGAGCTGAGATTTGAATGCTTTCTAATTTGAATCCGGGAAAAGTTCTTCTGGAAAGTCTTAGTACTTTGAATCTAGTTTCCAACGGTATAAATTTTTCAATTTTTGGACTTACGGAAATCGAAATATGATTTTTCCAAGTAGTGTCGCACCAAGATGAAAATTTTCTGGTTTCAAACAAAGGACTCTTTTAAGCACTTTCAACCTTCCTTTGAGATTGTTAGTCCGTTTTAAGTTTAATTTCATGGTTGGATGTAAGGTCTCTTTGAATTTTAAACCTTCATTTTGAATCTTGGTTTCCAAAGGATTAAACCTCTCTTGATGCATTTTCTTGGTTAATGGCACCTCTTTTCATACTTGAGAAATGGACTTCAATCCCTAGTCTTGTGCCCTTGATTTCCATGAGTTTGAACTTTTAAAAAGGGAACGTTTTGACTAGAGTAATTGTTGGAGAATTTCACTAGTTTTATATTCGAAACTTGGAACCTTTAGCTTTGACATTTGCTATGAAAATGAGTGAAGTTTGGATGAGTTTTGACTCCATTAGTTTGAAAAATGTGAACGTTCTTTATATTCTAAAGTTTGGACATGAGATTAGAAGTTTGAGAGATGAAAACCATCTACCCTTTTTCTCGATTTTCGTGCCGAAAGTGAATATGGTACTTTCTTTTGGAATTGAGATTTACTTACCACGACATGAATCAAAAACGACTTTTGAGTTCTCTTTGAGCATTATTTCAATGATTTAGCGAGAAAAACTCTTTTAACTTAGCTCGAACTCGTGACCTTAAACCTTCATTTGTGAATCTCGGTTTTCAATGAAATAAACCTTTTTGATGCGTTGTCCTAGTTCGAAACAAATGAACTTTCTTCTTTGTATGCTCAATGACCTAGGGTATCCGTGAGTGATGGTTGGTTAATATTTTTTCAGGTGCTTAAGAAGGTTTCGAAAGGAATCCCGGCAAGGAACTTTAAAGGAATTTCTTGCTCACTTGCTCTTGAAATTGGTGAGTGTCAAGTGCATGTTTCATGTACTATGACTGAAATGATATTTGTACAAGTGTTATGTGAAATTGTCATGATTTTTGAATTTGCCGAGGTAAGAGTGTACCTTATCGCCCTTGTCCTCTCCCTCATGAATACTCTCTACTTGTATATGAATTTGCGTGACTCGAACTTGTACTTAAACATGCTTGTAATTGTGAGTATTGAGCGGCAGCATGTACCACACTCTATTCGAGTGGGAGGTGCCTCTCATACCGATTCAGTACTATGATTGATTTTAAGTCGATTGGAGCATTGTCTCATCGACCACTTATACTCATGGGGACGCCCAAAACCCAATGGCTAGCCATTCAACTCAAGCTAGCAAGGGTTTGGTTGAGGAGTTTGGTGAACCTTGGGCTCATACACTACTTGTCTCGATATACTCGAGTAATATCAAAACTTTTGACGTTTGGGGCCGGTAAGGGGGTGTAACGGTGGACGGAAATTGGTGAAAAGTGGGGTTCTACGGACTTGTTACTTGCTCGGTTGACGAAGTGTCAACTTGGAAATTATGGATCAAGATTATCGATGAAGTAGTGTGAATTTAGCTCCTAAGAGCTCCCGTATCCTTCATTGATTGTGTTTTTAATTCCTTTTGTGATTTTACATGAATATTATGGCTGCCTTTTATTTATATGTTATTATTGCTAGATGTACCTGCTTGCTGCCTGCGTTTCTTGGCCATACTGAGCGTTAGCTCACCCTCTTAAGTTTGTTTTCCTTAGCAGGAACTTGAAGTGGAAAGATTTTGGAGAACCTGGTTTTGATTGTCTTTTGGTCCTGTTGTGGATGTAAATGATTTAGTCAACTTTTGGTGGTTGTATTTTGGGAAAATTTGATGTAACTTTTGGAAATATTATGATGTAGAATTGGATGACTATCGAAAGAAGTGACTTTTCTTTATATTAGTTTTCTTATTGGTTGTTTAGTTCTAAATTATAATATTGACTTGTATCGAGTCCTGGCGAGAGTTAGGCAGTCGGCCCGCCGAAACCCTAGGGTTCGCCCTAAGGAGAAGTGGGGTCGTCACAATGCGATTAATTAAATAGCATGCAGTTGACACTACATCATTCCAAAATTGTTTAGACACATTCATGTGCAACAAAAGTGTTCGTGCAGCTTCAACTAAATGTCCTATTTTTCTTTCAGCAACTCCAATCTGTTGTGGAGTGTGGGGACAAGAGAACTGATGAATAATATCGAATTTAGTCATAAAAGTATCAAAGGAGTAAAAAAAATATTCTTTCATATTATCACTACGAAATATACGTATAGGAACACCAAATTGATTCTTTATTTCTGTAACAAATGCACAAAAAATGGAATATAGCTCTGAACGATCTTTCATTAAATAAAAACATGTAATTCTAGAAAAGTCATCAACAAAAATTACAAAATATTTAAGACCTAATTTTGAAGTGACACAACTAGGACCCAAAATATCAGAATGAACTAACAAAAAGGGTTCGAAAATCCATTTATTGACTCTAGGGGCAATAGAAACACAATGATGCTTTCCTAACTGACAAGACTTACATTCTAATGAAGACAATTGATGCAAAGTAGGAGCCAACTTTTTTATTTTGTAGAGATGGATGACCAAAACAATAGTGAATTTCAAGAGGAGAAATAGTAGCAGGGCAAGCAATCGGACCATTGAATTTAAGAAAATAAATACTATTATGCTCATGCCCTCCACCAATCATTCTCTTTGTCTTCAAATCCTGAATGACAATAAAATCAGGAGAAAAAGTAACTGAATACTGTAGAAATTTAGTAAGTTTACTAATAAATAGTAGATTAAAAAGTAAATTGGGTACGTAAAGAACAGAAGACAGCAGAAGAGATGGGTTAATTTCTACAGTTGTAGATCCATCAGCTAAAGTAGCATGAGGAAAGAAAGTAGACTCTTGAATATTAGAAAAATGTCTAGAGGTACCTGACATATGATCAGTAACCCTGGAGTCAATAACCCATGAGTCAGAATTAGAGAATGTGGAGAGACAAACCATAGCATTACCTTTTTGTGCTGAAGAAGTTGAGGAAAGAGATGCGTGATTTACAGTTTGGTACTGTAGGAATTTAACATAATCTTTCTCAGATATGGTAAAAGTCTTCTAGAAACCCTTGTGCTGAAGAACCTGATTCAACTTGGTCAATGATAACCGTATTAGTAACCTGAGGAGGTTTTCCAACTAAATTCCAACAAATATCATGAATGTGATTTTTCAAACCACAATGAGTACACTCACGGGTGCCTTGACCTTCACGACCCCCATGACCTCCTCTACTTCCTCCACGAGAGCCACGTCTAAAACTAAAGTGCTCACGTCCAGGACTAAGTTGCTCTATCTGATTGTTGTTAGCAACTAAAGCAGACTTGTCATTAATTAGAGCACCATTACCCTGTGCATTATCCTTAGATGCAGAACGTAAGACACGAACATACACCTCTGCAATGGATGGTAATTTTTCACTTGTTAAAATTTGAGGTTTGATCGGTTCAAATTCTAGCTTAAGGCCAGCCAAGAATTTGAGCACAAGCATTTGTTCTCTTTGTCTCTGCATAACTGTAATGCTTGTGCTCATAGTGCTCCAAGAATTTGGGCATCCTCTTTAATCCATATTAGTCTCTTGTTATCCTCCGTAGAAGAATTATCTGTGAGATGTCGTTACTTTCCTAAACCTGTCAAATAAACTTAACAGCTTTTGACCACTGTTGATAATTAGTGTCGTTCGACTTTCAATTTGTAATTTGAGACGTCACCATTGTCATAGCATTAGTGGACACCACGGCACTTTTTGATAAACTTTCAACCATAACGAATAGCACTTCAAATAAAAAATAATCAAAATTCATGATGAACAGCACGCGTGAACAGTAATGCGATGAACAGTATCGCGTGGACAGGACTTTTATTAGATGTTTAACCCTAACCCTAGGACTTTAGCTTTAATACCATGATAACATGTATTTTGGGAGAAAAATGTCTAACTCCCGTATTATGAGTGACCAACTAGTATTTATAGTCGTACAAACCTAACAAACTATTTACAAGAATGCCCTTACTAATTTATTTATCTACAAAAGTACTTATATTCTCTTAGCAGTTTGCTTAGCCACTAAGCATCCTTAGCTTGTAATACTATATCTAGAATGCAAAGAAATTGTGTTTGGTTGTGCTATAAAGTTTTTCTTTGGCAAATAAGCAACCTTGTCTTGGGTTGTTAATGCTAAGGAAATCTAGGTGGACTTCCTAGAATCTATTATTGCTCCTCCTTAGCTTGCTCTCTTGCATCATCATAAACTCCTGTTTCTCTCTCTAATTTCAAATTCTCAATATTCTCTTCCAGTATTAGATTTCACTGTCTGTTGCTTCATTTGTGCTGCATCAGCTTAAATGTCCTTGCCACTGGAAGCAGGGGAGAAGTGCATCTTCCACTTTTCCATCTATCTTTTGCTCTTCTTGATTCTTGGACTATTACCCTAGAAATGGCTCATGGTATCTAGACATCTTTAGTTTTGTTCCTTGCCAGCACTCCTTACGTGGAGTCCTGAACCATGCCATAAGTGCTCTTGAAGTCGGTGATATCTAGGTGAATCAGAATTGGGACACATTTAATCATCCTTGCCTCTTCTATGCCTTGAACTCTTATGATTCTCCAAAAGTCGGGCTCGTTTATAGAGCTAAAATCTATTGTGCTGTGTTATTTTGCCATTACTTACCTTCAAAACTTCATAACTAAAGAATCAGATGATTACATAGAGGAACACTTGCATGTCTAGCATTGCAGAGTCATGGCCGCAGGTATGGTAGGGATAGTGTGACGACCCCACCTCCCCCTAAGGCGAACCAAAGGGTTCGGCGGACCGCCTGTCCAACTCTCGTCGGGGCTCACTCACTTATCATTTCAGAGCAAGTAAAGATGCGCCAATCAAACTTAACATATATACAATCACTAATACAGATATACAATCCTCAAGGTTAAGTACAAAAGTTCAGGATCCAACCAACTACTAATACTATCACTATTACACAACAAAAGTTCTAGTCAAAATTTAGTCTTCCACTAATCACTCGTCCTTGCTCTCAAACCCTGTAAGGAAAACAAATTTAACGGAATAGAGGGGTGAGCTAAAGCTCAGTGAGGTTCCCATATACATAACCAAGCAATTGAAACAAGAACATTAGTCATTTAATAACAATCAATCGAGAAAACATTCACAATATAAAAGCAATGAGAACACACTCATTAAAAGGATACATGCTCACGTGGAGCCATTCGTTCATTCCGCCAGTCATTCTCCTTCATTCAATCATTCATCTCTTCCCTTTGCTTCAACATTTCAATTCATTCATTTCATTTCCCGCCACTAGCCAATTTACTGGCCCAATTCTCCACCAACCTTCGTGATCATACTCGAGTATACCAAAACATTGTCCTAGGGTCATCAGTCGCCCGACCGAGTTCGCTTCTGGCTCGAGTCGACTGGCAACGAAGGGCAAGGGCCCAGTTCAGCCAAAAGACTTACATTCATGCACAAATAGCATTCAATCATTGAAAATTCACTTTGGTTTGGGTCGAGTGCGATAAAGTACACACTCGCCCATCGAAAATCCATTTAGCAATCCTTGAAAAGCATTTAACATTCAAGCAAACATTCACAAATAGTCACATAGTCACTTATTGTACAAACACACAAGGAACACTTACCCTAAACAAGTCACGTTTTATCAAACTTCAGTTCAGGGCCGGCACCTTGGCCACTCTCGAAATCTGCAGTCAAATATTGTCCACAAAGAGCCAATCATACACGAGTGCAAGCTGCATAACTTATATGTCTATATCAAAGGAAAAAGGCATGAAAAGTATAGTAAGTCATATAGGCAAGGTGCACACATAATTTGTAAAAGAAAATGATCAAAAACGGTTAAGTTCAAAGCCAATATGTGCAACTAAAAACCATGTTTTGAATACTTTTTTAGAATGTTAGAAATCATGTTTAGAACACTTGAGAAGTACATGTTAAGTCGGACCAAGGAAACGGAAAACAAGAGAAAGGCAACGAGAAACAACGAAGATGGCAGCTTTGCCATCCTTTGGTGTTTTCATCAAAACTGAAGCTACACTTAACGGATTGAGGCAAAGTTTATGGCATTTTGAAGCTAAAACATAGACCTACATTTCCTATGAAGACATCGATACCCAGTTCTTGCATTTTCAGGGTCAAAATGGACCGTCAGAAGCACATGAAAACAGGTCAGGAAAATTAGAGTTTTTGTGCAGTCAGGAATACTCTGGCCAAATCATAAGCTAAAATGATCCAATTCATCTGAAATTTTTCAGGTAGAAATTAAACTCAAATCCCTATAACTTTCATGTTTTTTCCAAAAGCGGATTCAGTCCATAAGACAGTCAAATTCGAGCCTCAAGTTGCTACTTTATCTAGTAAAAGACAGAACAGGTATGCAATTTCTGTCAACTTTGAAAAATCACAGATATTCATGGGAATTGCGACAAGGGCTGAAATTTTCAAATTTGATAGTATTATGACTCTAGTTTCAAATGCAATAAACGGAACTAAATTCTGACTTTCTACAACAAGATATAGTAGATTTCCTAAGGCTGCCCAAGGGTTCCTGCAGGACAAAATTTCAGCAGCACCTCCTCTTAATTTCTTTACTTTTCCATCCTACAATCAACACCAAAGTTCACCCAAAACAGCCTCAATTGCACATACCAATCACAAGCTATTAAACACACTTAATTAGGGTCACAACACCCTTTAATTTTAGCCAATTGATGGCTCCAAAACCAACCACAATCAATCCCAAATTGGAAACCCTAAACTGAAATTTATGAACATAAGTTGAAAATTTCTTTAGGCAAGTTAAACTAGCCTATAAAACCTCAATATTTCACATAACAAAGCTATCAAACATGGACAACCCTCAAGCATCACATATGAGCAGAAATTTCACCATAAAACTGAAAATTTCCATAACACCAGTTCAAATTATGAAATTTCTCATAAAACTATCACTTTAGCAACCCTAAACCACTAGTATGGTAGTATTAGAAGCAAAGAGGGATTTCTTGGCAAACTTACCTTGTAACCTCAAGAAAGATGGAAACCTAGGGCTTCTTCCTCCAAAATCACTCCACCAACACCTTGAAATCTACCTTAGTTAGCACTTTTATGGAGTAGTTTGCACAAACTATGGTTGGAGCTCAAGATTCAAGCAAGAAAGTTGGGATTGAAGATGAAGTTTCTCTCCCTTGTTTTTCCTCTCAAGAATTTAGGCCAAGACTAAGAAAATGGGAAGAAATGAGGAAATTTTGGTCAATGTTTGGTTTTAGTAAAGTTAAGAAGACTTGGTCAAAGTCCAACATCCAACGGTTTCGCAACACTTGGCTCTTTTAGGGTTTGATCTCATCTCTTTGTCTTCCAAAGCTAATCTATCTAGCTAACTTCTAATTATCCCTTAACACCTTATAACTAATATCCCTTTATAGAAAACTTCACCTAATTGTCCAAAAATTTATCGCACTTACCGTGCTAGCGGGTCCAATGTCCATAATACGCTACTAACGTAACATGAACTAACTTATACTAAAAAAAATGATTTAAAAGCTTGACTCACTTATAAAAATATCGAGGAAATTAAGACAATCATTTAAAGTAAAGAAAATGCATTCAAAGAAAATAAATACAACCTAATTTTTCGGGTTCTCACAGATAGACTTGATTTCATTGTTGCAACCCTGATTACTAGAAGCTTTCAATGTTGTGAAATGAAACCATAGTATTTTAGTGTTTTATGTCGATTTGGTGCCTCCTGAAATGGAAGTGTGAGATGAAACAGCGAAAAGAAGTTAGGCCTCTTTTAGATTCTGAAGTCCATCTAATGTTCAAATTATACCCTCTTTTGGATATTGTCTTGGTGTATAAATTGTTCTTGTGAATTTTTCCTTCAGTCTGTAGTTTGACCAAGAAAGCATCAAGTTTGAAATTTAATTTATTTTTGAAGAATATCAGGTATAGTGTGGTCTCCATGTCTCTCTCTCCTGCAATATTATTGAATTCTGTTTCCTTAGTGCCCCAGTTAAGTGGACAAAACCTGCAGCCGCATTTGGTCGAAAAGATGTAGTTGAGACAGGGAACTGGGTTTCAAAAGGGGGAGCAGAAAAATTTGTCATAGTGGGAAGTTACTTTATAACTTATTTTGCACTTGTTATCGGTGGGTGCTCATGGCAAGTGATTGATGAATTCAATAGCAAACTGCTTGTACTGGCAACTCTGAGGTGGTAATTTAGTCATGGAATTTGTGAAAACAATTCCCTGGTGCTGTCACTAGTCATTTCTCTCTTTTCATTGTCTTAAGCATAAGCATTTAATGAGGTTATAATTCCATATGGTAGTAGGATAGGAAAAAAAAATCTTGGGTTCAACTCTCTTTGGTACTTGTTATCATACTCCACATGCTCAGCTGGTCATGGGCAACAATTTCTTCTCTTTTTCTTTTTATTTTAGCCTATCAGTCTCTCTGATGCAATAGCTATCATATAGGCCTTTGGAAACCTAAGACTCAGAATATATCATCAAAGAAAAGCTTTTGGTTTAGAGCCAGGTGTCAATGGAAGCTTGTTCTGTCTTCCGGTGTTGATTTTATGGTTTTTACTATGTTTTGTGGAATTAGAATTTTGAACATATTTTGTTTTCTCTAAAAACGCTGAAAAGCTGCAGGTGATCTTGTGCTTTCATTTCAGCCTGGGTGATCTGGGTGCTTTCATTACCATCCATTTCAGCTGCAGGTGATTTGGGTTTCCTCTATTCACTTGCGGATTGGTTAGTCAAGTTTCGATATAAAAGTAAACCTTGCCTTCTTTCATTTCAGCCCGATCACCTCTCTCTCTCTCTCTCTCTCTCTCTCTCTCTCTCTCTCTCTCTCTCTCTGTGTATAGATTATGTTTTTCAGTTGTCTATCTCTTCTAGCCATGAAGTTTGGTTTATCTCATACCAAGAATATTTTCTCAAAAAGACACTTTGCTTACTGTGAAGAGACTCTCTCTCTCTCTCTCTCTCTCACATACACACACACCTAAAAGTAGCAGAAATCCTGGTATTCCTGATCAGAGGGGAAAATAAAACCCTAAAGTTTGTTTTTCAACAGATTTCAAAAATGGAGTTGATTAGCTAATGAATTTTTGATAGATGTACTAATTCATCAGGAAATGGAGTAGGTTTCCTGTTCTAGATCTGCTGCTTATTCTCAAACACAGCATACTTTTTCAGCATGTAAGGTATTAATTCCTTTTCCTTCCTATCAAACAAGGGATACTCAATTAACTGGTACATATCCTGGAATATAAAGTAACATTTAATATAGCAGGGTCCCAGTATCCTAAAACCCTTTAATTTGGTGTCAAGATTTAATATTGGTTCATATCAGTTTGTTTAACATTGGTTTGGTGCACAAAATTTTAGGGTGTAGTAGTCATATATGTGTTTAAATATGGAAAGTTGCACAATGGTAAGGGAAAAAAAATAAAAATATCTGATGTATCATATGCAAACATAATATTTTCCTTACCTCATGCTGCTAATATGTCATGTTATCCATTCATGCTTCCTCCTATTTATGTTCAAAAACTACCACGTACCTAATATGTATTAGTACAAGTACCAAGGGTAATTAATCTCATATTAGTTCTACTCACACTACATACTCAAGGTTGATGATTCAAAGAGATAATTTAAGACATACATGGGGTAATTAATCATTCAACAATCTAGAATTTTACTGTTAGAAGTGTGTATTATTTCATCATGATAGTCTATAAAAATTTAGATGACATACAAAATAATTAACAAGCTATATTAGGTTGCTACTTTTGTACATGAGGTGTTGCAAAATCATGAACGATCATTGAACTGATTGAGAGTATAAGATCCCTCAAAGTTCAAAAGAAGAGTCTTAGCAATTATGCGGGATTAGGGGGAAAAAGAAGCAACATAGTTAGAAAATTTGAGGTATTCAAATCTATTGCTTCCATAATTGACAGAAGAAAACTAGCTGTCATCTCATTTGGTTGTCACCCATGAGAATGAAGGATAGCATATTTGCCAAATGCTGATAAACGAACCAGAAGTATGAGAACAAGAAGTTTAGACTAGAGACGCAGATTTTGCATTTGGTAGCCTCTATAGCATTAGACACAACCTTTAAATGAAATTTCTAGCTAAAATAAACTTCACTGGTTTTAATCAATGTTCACTATTTTAGTTGTATAGTTTGAATTTCTAAGACTTCATGATAATAGGATAGGAAAACAATGAGAAAATACTGCTCCTTACCATTATAGCATGTTTCATAATGCTAGAAAGTCCTATATAGAGCACAGTGAGGGCGGTCATCTCGACTCAAACCATGGGCCGACCCTCTATGGCTCGAGTAGCCTCGGTTCTTCGCCTAGCCTATACTGTCGAGGTCGGTCTCCCAACGGTGGCATTACCTCGGCTGGCCACTGTCCATGTTCTGGTCTGACATCCTTCTAAGGAGGCTAACTTATACATGACAGGTTGACAAGGCGTTGACACGACACGACCACTACTGCGTCTTGTCCCTCGAGACTGGACATGTCCCAAATGGTGTCAGGCCCTTGGAAAGTGAAACCATCATCCTTCCCACCAACTTGTCTCCAATAAATACCCCTCCTCCCCCATCAAAGAAAGGGGGAGATACTAAATTAAGAGTAAGAACTCCACACTAGCAGAAAGTATTCACATATCCGAGTCATATTGTCTTTAAATATAAACGTATATCTGAATTGACTTGATCGTCGGCGATAGACCGGGGGATAAAGCCCCGTCTACAGTAAATTTGACAAGTGGGCTCCTGCAACCCGGCACCCCACCAGAGGAAGTTGCCTCATCAAGTTAGCGCGACTTGATCACACAGGAATTGTGACGACCCCACCTCCCCCTAGGGCCGTACTCTAGGTTTAGCGGGACCGCCTGCCTAGCTTTTGCCAGGTCTCACTCACCTACTTCTAATAAAATAGTTTACAACCTCAAGAGTAAATGAAATAACAGTTCCCAAGCTTAGAAAGCACATGTACATTCATTTCTATTCCAAATATTCATACAATCCCAAATATAACGAAAGATATGAATTCAAGATACATTCAACCCTAACCGAGCACTAGCGCGAGTAAAATCGCAAAAGTTCAAAACTAGACTATGCTAGCCTATACCAGTCTCACGCCCTAACTCGTACCCCCTGTAAGGAAAACAAATTTAACGGAATAGAATGAGCTAAAGCTCAGTGAGGTTCCAAATAGCAAGTTGACCAGTATTTAAAAGTGCAAGTATCAAAATAGCAAAGTAGCGAGCATAACAAGTCAAGAATTGGACCCAAGTAGCAAGTTGGCCATATGTAAAACTTGAACTCTTAAAATTAGCAAGTGGTAAAAGTTTTTAAAAAGAAACAATACCATAAAAAGTAATAATCATTTCAAAGTATAAGGATACGGATGGCCCTCAAGAGCCAAATTCCCGTTGCGTCACCAGAGCTTGATCAAGTAGTAGTTGACACTCCGTCAACTTTCAAGTAGAGTAAACCAGTCCAGTAGAGCACCATTTAACTACAATCTCCGTCCACCATTCAAACCCCCTACCAGGCCCAAATCCTCAATAAACACGGGTGGTAATACTCGAGTATATCGATTAGTCAAGGAGATAACACTCCACTTGACAAAACAAGAGACCCAGGGTTCGTTATATAATCGACCAAACCCTTGCTGGCTCGACTCGAGTAACTAGCCACAGGGTTTCTGGAATTCCAGGGAGTGTGCGCATCGTACACAAGTATCTCAAGTCAATTGCAACAAATAAACAAGTATATATCACATTAGGGCAAGTGCGATAAAGTACACCCTTGCCCGACCAAACCAATCAAATATCAAGTATTTAAATCAAATATCAAGTTCAATCATATATTTGGAAGCACTCACCAAGATTTAGTGCTTGTCAAAATCACGCTCAGGTACAACTCCTTAGTTGGAGTCCAAATCTGTGATTAAATATCATTTAAGAGTTTAAAATCCACTAGGGTTTGAAACATAGGAGTTTCGCTTCAAGAAAATCAAGTAAGAAAACTTGTTTAAGTAGTAATCATATGGCTTCTCAAACTCTCAAAAATTCATGCTCGCTCATTTAGTTTCGATAAAGAAGTGATTCATACTTTGGAAGTCACACTTGGTATGCAAAATCGAGAAAATCGTAGTTTAAGGGTCGTCGCTTTCACTTTTTAAAGGGTACGAGTTTCGGCAAAAATTTCAGTTTATGTACCTCTTACTAAAGAATCTCAAATACCATAAAAATCGAAGTTCACTTCAACCTCGAGTCGTCGCTCAAGTCTCAAGTTCACTCGCCTAACCCTCGAGCGAAAATTTGGGCAGCATGCCCTTTGTATTTATCTATTTTCCATCTAAGTACAACTTTGATTCACAAGCCAACAAACCTCCAATCCAACCACAAGTAATAACGCAACAACATACATCTATTCAAGGGCCTCAAAACCCAACCAAAACAAACTAAAATAATAAACTTATCACCATGGATATCGAAGCTGGAAACCAGTTTTAAAGAAGTACTTATAAATGGCAGATTTGTCATCGTTCGGTGTTTTGATCATAACTATAGCTAGGTATATCGGATCAAGGTAAATTTTATGGCGTTTCGAAACTAAGACATAGAAATACATTTTCTATGAAGACATTGACACCCAGTTCTCACATTTTCAAAGTAAAAAATGGATGGTCAGAAGCACATGAAAACAGGGCAGGAAAATTAGAGTTTTTGCGCAGTCAGGAGTGCTCTGGGCCAAATCATAAGTTCAACTCATCCGATTGATCTGAAATTTGGTAGGTAGAAATTTAACTCAAATCCCTATAACTTTCATGTTTTGTCCAAAAACTGATTCAGTCCCAAAACATGGAGAAATTCGCAGCCCAAGTTGATTCCAAAAACAGGGCAGAACTGACCTTCACCATCAAATGCTGGAAATTCAACTTGTTAACTCTAAAAGTAACAAACATGCTCTTAATCACTTCACAAATGAAATTTCCCAAGCTCAATAACAACATTTACTAGTTAAAACAACATAATCATGGCTGGAAAATATAAAACCCTAGCTGAAATTTTCACTACACAACCCAAAACTAGAAATCATCCATCGTATGCCAAGATTAAAAGCTTCTATAGCATATTTAGTAAGATTAAGAAAGAGAGAGGGAGTGGATCATCTTATACCTTCCAATACTTGTTGCTAAGTGGAAGAACTAAGTTATTTCTTCCAAAACTTTCACCACACAAGCTTCCTAAGCACCAAAGTGAAGGTTTAATTGGTTTAGTTTTTAGTTTCAACTCAAACAAGCAAGATCAAGATGGAAATGGAAGGTTTCTCCTCTCTTGTTTTTCTCTCCAAGAATTTCGGCCAACATGAAGAAAAATGAGCCAAAGGAAAGATAAGAAGAAAGGAAAATGGTCTTGGTCAAACTTCCATGGATTTCTAACACTTGTCACTTTAAGATCTTTTCTTTGTTTTTGTTTCTTTCTTCCTTTCTTTAGTCAATAATGGTGGCTGACTTAAGGGTTAATTTAGGGAGAATTAGGTGAGATAAAAGCAAGGAGATTAGGGTAATAAAGTAGTGTTCAAGTGGTTGCACTCAATCGATAGCAAACGGTGCGCGTCGGTTCAAGCTTATTTTCCTTAACTCTCGCGTACTTGTGTTTTAACGTATGATTCACTAACTTATTATTAGCACTTCTAATCACACACTTCCTCTTATATAAAACTCACTCTTAACCACTAAATTTAGTACACACACCTCCACAATTAATCACACTACCAAAATACGTAAAAACCCTATTTTACTCTAACTATAAGACTAAGGGCCAAAACTCTTAATTCTATTATTCATTACAACTATTGAGGGAGTAATGAGTAGTAAAGATATTATAAAGTGATTTAATCAAAATAAGAGGCAATTTTAAGAAAATATGAGCAAATTTTCCAGTCGTCACACTCTCTCCTCCTTAAAAGAATTTCGACCTCGAAATTCATACATTTATTCATAAATAACTCAGGGTATTTTCCTTGCATGTCCGTCTCTAACTCCCAGATCTCATCATTAGTCAAAATTCTCTCTCTCTTCTCTTGGCTCTTGTACTTGTTCTAGTTCCATGTTCACGGTTCGAACCACGTCCTCGCCTAATTCCACGTCCCTGACTTTGCCTACCCTCCATGCCTCTTTTGAAAAATACTCGATATAGGTATGAGCAAAATAAAGTAGCTATAGAGCTCGATAAAACATTTTCAAATCATAAAACGAAACTAATAGAGCACATTTAAAATAAAACACTCTTCTTATATATATAGTCACATACCCTATGGGACATTAACCCCAGGTATTGGTTCAAGCACTACACTTAATCAAAACTCGTAGAAGTACAACCAGGTATGTACACTTGAATAATACGGGTACCAAATCTCACTCATATCTTCAATATCTCTCAAATCCAGACTATTCGCATTCCCCGTGCCTTGGCTTTCGCCATCCAGACTTATCCTAATATTACTCGGGATATCGACTTATCAAAAAGGTATCACTCTTTGGTATTCAGGTACAAAAATTCGAAATATGATAATTCACAACTCGAGTTAGCAAGTCTCAAGAGGAAATCAACCACTTTTGAGATTCCTACCCAACATGCATATCTAATGTCCCCAACAATAGACATTTCTTCCATACTTAACAAGCCAATCCCCACAGTCCGAGAACCCTCTCCCGGCACGAGTTCGATAAGAGCTCTAATACCATCTGTGACGATCCCACCTCCCCTAGGGCGTACCTAGGGTTTAGAGGACCGCCTGCCTAGCTCTCGCCAGGACTCACTCACCTACTCTAATAAAATAGTTTACAACCTCAAGAGTAAATGAAATAACAGCTCCCAAGCTTGGAACGCACATGTACATTCATTTCTATTCCAAATATTCATACAATCCCAAATATAACAAAAGATATGAATTTCAGATACATTCAACCCTAACCGAGCACTAGCGCGAGTAAAATCGCAAAAGTTCAAAACTAGACTATGCTTGCCTGTACCAGTCTCACGCCCTCGCTCGTACCCCCTGTAAGGAAAACAAATTTAACGGAATAGAGTGAGCTAAACTCAGTGAGGTTCCGAATAATAAGTTGGACTAGTATTTAAATGTGTAAGTATCAAAGTAGCAAAGTAGCAAAGTAGCGAGCATAACATGTCAAGAATTGGAACCAACTAGCAAGTTGGCCATATGTAAAACTTGAACTCTTAAAATGAGCGAGTGTAAAAGTTTTTAAAAAAAAAAACAATATCACGACAAGTAATAATCATTTCAAAGTATAAGGATACGGATAGCCCTCAAGAGCCAAATTCCCGTTGCTTCACCAGAGTTTGATCAAGTAGTAGTTGACACTCCGTCAACTTTCAAGTAGAGTAACCAGTCCAATAAAGCACCACTTAACTACAATCTCCGTCCACCATTCAAACCCCCTACTGGGCCCAAAATCCTCAATAAACACGGGTGGTAATACTCGAGTATACCGATTAGTCGAGCAGATAACACTCCACTCGACAAAACAAGAGATCCAGGGTTCGTTACTTAATCGACCAAGCCCTTGCCGGCTCGACTCGAGTAACTAGCCACAGGGTTTCTGGAATTCCAGAGAGTGCGCGCATCGTACACAAATATCTCAAGTCAATTGCAACAAATAAACAAATATATATCACATTAGGGCAAGTGCGATAAAGTATACCCTTGCCCGACCAAACCAATGAAATATCAAGTATTTAAATCAAGTATCAACTTCAATCATGTATTTGGAAGCACTCACTAAAGATTTAGTGCTTGTCAAAATCACGCTCAGGTACATAGGAGTTTAAAATCCATTAGGTTTCGAAAGATAGGAGTTTCGTTTCAAGAAAATCAAGTAACGAAACTTGTTTAAGTAGTAGTCATATGGCTTTTCAAACTCTCGAAAATTCATGCTCGCTCATTTAGTTTCGATAAAGAAATGATTCATACTTTGGAAGTCACACTTGGTATGAAAAATCGAGAAAATTGTATTTTTAAGGGTCGCCGCTTTCACTTTTTAAAGGGTACAAAAATTTCAGCTTATATACCTCTTACTAAAGAAAACTCGAATACCATAAACAATCGAAATTCGCTTCAACCTCGAGTCATCGTTCAAATCTCAAGTTCACTCGCCTAACCCTCGAGCGAAAATTTGGGCAGCATGCCCTTTGTATTTATCCATTTTCCCATCCAAGTACAACTTGGATTCACAAGCCAACAAATCTCCAATCCAACCACAAGTAATAACCAACAACATACATCTATTCAAGGTCTCAAAACCAACCAAACAAACTAAATAATAAACTAATCACCATGGATATCAAAGCTGGAAACCAGTTTAAAGAAGAACTTATAAATGGCAGATTTGTCATCCTTCGGTGTTTTGGTCATAACTATAGCTAGGCCTATCGGATCAAGGTAAATTTTATGGCGTTTCGAAACTAAGACATAGACCTACTTTTTCTATGAAGATATCGACCTCACATTTTCAAAGTAAAAAACGGACGGTCAGAAGCACATGAAAAATAGGTCAGGAAAATTAGAGTTTTTGCGCAGTCAGGAGTGCTCCAGCCAAATCATAAGCTAACTGATCCGATTGATCTAAAATTTGGCAGGTAGAAATTTAACTCAAATCCCTATAACTTTCATGTTTTGTTCAAAAGCTGGTTCAGTCTAAAACATGGAGAAATTCGCAGCCCAAGTTGATTCCAAAAATAGGGCAGAACTGACCTTCACCATCAAATGCTGGAAATTCAACTTTTTAACTCTAAAAGTAACAAACATGCTCTTAATCACTTCACAAATGAAATTTCCAAGCTCAATAACAACATTTACTAGTTAAACAACATAATCATGGCTGGAAAATATAAAACCCTAGCTGAAATTTTCACTACACAACCCAAAACTAGAAAATCATCCATCATATGCCAAGATTAAAAGCTTCTATAGTATATTTAGTAAGATTAAGAAAGAGAGAGGGAGTGGATCATCTTATACCTTCCAATACTTGTTGCTAAGTGAAGAACCAAGCTATTTCTTCCAAAACTTTCACCACACCAAATTTCCTAAGCACCAAAGTGAAGGTTTAATCGGTTTAGTTTTTTTGGTTTCAACTCAAACAAGCAAAATGAATGTGGAAATGGAAGGTTTCTCCTCTCTTGTTTTTCTCTCCAAGAATTTCGGCCAACATGAAGAAAAATGAAGAAAAATGAGCCAAAAAGAAAGATAAGAAGAAAGGAAAATGTCTTGGTCAAACTTCCATGGATTTCTAACACTTGTCACTTTAAGATCTTTTCTTTGTTTTTGTTTCTTTTCTTCCTTTTCTTTAGTCAATAATGGTGGCTGACTTAAGGGTTAATTTAGGGAGAATTAGGTGAGATAAAAGCAAGGAGATTAGGGTAATAAAGTAGTGTTCAAGTGGTGCACTCAATCGATAGCAAACGGTGCGCGTCGGTTCAAGCTTATTTTCCTTAACTCTCGCGTACTTGTGTTTTAAACGTATGATTCACTAACTTATTATTAGCACTTCTAATCACACACTTCCTCTTATATAAAACTCACTCTTAACCACTAAATTTAGTACACACACCTCCACAATTAATCACACTACCAAAATACGCAAAAACCCTATTTTACCCTAACTATAAGACTAAGGGCAAAACTCTTAATTCTATTATTCATTACAAATATTGAGGGAGTAAATGAGTAGTAAAGATATTATAAGGTGATTTAATCAAAATAAGAGGGAATTTTAAGAAAATATGAGCGAATTTTCTAGTCGTCACAGGAATCACCTCTTCAATTGGCGTCATCTGTGGGAAGAAAAGAGACTTCCATATGAAATCTATGTGTTCTAGGAGTAGGAGGGTTCCCCTACTGGGGTTGAACCAAGTACTGCGGCTCAGCGAGAGAATAATTTAGAGGATCAAGGGTCCCAGCGAATTCAGCCTAAAAACGAAGAAGCCCTCCCTCAGATGGTTGAGTTTTTAGTTGAGAATCCTAGCATCTTTGAAGAGTTAGGAAAGTTCTTAAAGAGGCAAGGGAAGGAGAAGGCCGAGTCCTCCAAGCATAGGCCGGTCAAATCTCCTGAGATTTCCTCAGAAGAAGAGTCAGATGACAGACACCCTGTGCAAAAGTTCTTCCAAATGTGCTTCGAAGGCATTCACCCAAGTTCTTCTCGAAAGACGCCATAGTGAGGCGTCGAGGCGTAGGAAGGGCCGACCTTAGATGGTATAAGAGCACCACCTTTTACGGACGATATTAATGGAGAGACGGTTCCCCCCAACTTTAAACGTCTAGTATTACAGTCTGATGATGAGTGAGGTGATCTAGAGATCATTGCCATGCTTTTATTTCAGCCTTCAGGTTGTACTGTGTACTTGACTCCATCATTTATCAGGTTTTCCCCGTTTTCCTACAAGGAACCGCCCAAAAATGGTTCAGGAGTTTGGAACCTAGGAGCATTTTCTCTCTGGGCGAGCTTGTGGATAAATTTATCCATCGGTTCGTCTCATCTAAGCCGATGACAAAAACCTCGACCTACTTGATGAATATACAGCAAGCTCCTGGAGAATCTCTAAGTTCATATGTGCAGACGTTCCACGAAGAAAACATGCAAATATCTAATGTGAGGACCTGAAAAAAAATTCTTATTTTTATCATATATTACTGGCTTATTTAAATATTTATTCACCCGTTTTCTCTGAATAATTTATTTCAACCATTTTAAACCCATTTACACGAAACAATGTCTCACTTACATTTTTAAAACGTCCCGTTAGCAAATTTAATTTTTCGGAGGCTCGTTTAGTAAGGAATAATAAGTACACGTTTTTCGAGGTAAAATTCGATCTGAGAGTGCAATAATCTTGGAGATTTGAGGACTCATGTTTATTCTTAAAATAGTTATTTTTATAATTTTTACCTTAGAGTTAGTTAATTATATCACCGTTACATAAATTTCTTGTAAGTTTCGCTTTATCGCGCGCGAATCGGAAGTTCACGTAAATCGAGCCGAAACAGGTAAATGGAGATTTAAGAAACTTATACTAGACTACTAAGAGTGAATAATTATAGTGTTAAAGGAATTACATTAGAAGTTTAGTGCACAAGTGAAACAAACCCGAGAGAAAATGGACACGAAACGCACGCGCGAGAGCACTATTCTCAGTTGACTTTTGTAGGAATTTGGTCACAAAACCCTCAAGCTTCTTCAAGAAGCTTGACCACACAACAAACCTCTCTTTTCTCTCTCATCTTGGCCGACCAACCTTCAAGGGAAGAGGAAGGGAAAAAGCTTCACTCAATCTTGCAAATTCTTACTCCAAATCCTTCACAAATCATCACACAACTTCCATATAACTTGGAGAGCAACTTAAGCTTGGTGAAAGGCTCCTTCTTGCGGTTTTTCTTGGAGCTTTGGTGACTAAAATTTCTGGTTTTTCAGGAGCTCAAGAGGTAGCTTTCATCTCCATGAATCCTTCCATTTTTTTTCTTCAAAGTTGGAGCTTGATTGCAAGGGTTTACTACCCTAAGCATGGATTAGGCTAGCGGACTTGAGGTGTTTAATTTTTTACTTTTATTCCTAGGCTAGCTGACTTGGGGTGAACTCTAGGTAGCTACCTTGAGGATTAAATGCTTGGTTTGTGTTGTTTATGTGTTAAATGAGAGGAACTACGGTTGGAAATGGAGAGAAAATTGAGAAAAGAGAGAAACTAGAACTGGCCGAATCTGTCCAATGCTTTTCGTACCTGTCTTTCGAATTTTTGTGGGTTGTTTTGCTATGAAACTGATGTATATATGTTGTATATGGTGTGTAGAAAGTTTCTACCAAAAATCATTTGAATTGATTGAGCAAAATCTGAATTTTTGAAACTTGAAAAAATCTGAATTTTCGAAACTTGAAGAAATCTGGAAAACGTGTTCAGGGCATCTGAACAGTGTTGCTTTAATCAAACATATCTCTTTGTACAGACGTTGAAATCAAGTGCCATTTATGGAATTTGAAACTAGACATTTTTAGCTTTCCAACGGTATAAAATGCACCATCTAGTTCGAACTGAGTGATCCGTAGTGATTCACCAAATTTTCCTGTTCTGTTCGAATGGCAGTGAGAAGCTGCGACTTGTCGATTGAATTCGAACTACCTATGAACTGATTTTCAAAACAACTTCTTCTCATGAAATGTAGCCTTTTGAATTTACTTTCCAATGCCACTGACCATTCTCAATTTCAAGTTGAATTGACTGAGATATGGTTCAATTTTCAAACTACGGCAAAGCTGGAAATCTGGAAAACTCTTCCTTCTTGCTAGCCGACTGGTCTAGTTTAACTTGGGATGTTTTGTTTCGAAAATCTTGATGTCCATTTCTTGTCAAATACTTATGAAATGTTTCTTGGACCTTGGTTTCAAAAATGAATCAAATTGGAGTTTATCTCATTGGGCAAAATGTTTTGAAAAGGAAAGAAAACCAAAAAGACAGATTTGCTTTGGGAAATTTCTTGGACTTTGGTAGTTTTGTTAACTACCTTCCCGTACGATTTTTTCTGTGAAAATTGATAGTGAATCAGTCCTCATATGGAAGATAGTTTGTACCAAATTTGGTGTTATTCTAAGATCATTTCGATACCCAACTGAAGTCCCAAAGTTTGTTTTCAAATCTGGAAAATTCACAGAACAGTCTTCAATCTTGGCCAACTTTGAGCTGCTATATCTTGATGCTCAAAACTCTGAATCTAGTTACATTTGTTGTGTTTGAAACCTTGATTGGAATTCTTATTGTATTACGAATTTCAGAGGCTAGTTCACTTTCTGTGAATTTTGCCGAATTTCCAAAGTTTGCCGAAAAACATGACTGAAACTGCCTTGTTTACTAGATCAGCCACTTTGAGCTGAAAAATGGTTGTCTTCCGTTTAGAATCTTTGAAAAGTGTCTTCTAGGAAATTTTATCACTTTGAAACAAGATTCCAACGGTATAAGATTTTACATTTTTGGACCTACAGAGTGCAAGTTCTGATTTTCCTAAGTTCGATGTGTAAAACTGAAATTTTCCAACTTGATGAGAAATAAGTTTTTGGAAACTTTTCTCTACCCTTTGATAATGATTGATCGTTTTAAACTCAATTTCAAGGAGAAAATCATTTTTTTGTATTAATAAATCATCACTTTTGAACCTTTAATTTGAGTGGTTAAGGTTCTTTGTTTGACGGTATCGACTAGTCTAAATGAGTGTACCTTCTTTCTTGATTAATACATGATTGTGAGTGAGAAATACTTGTTAATTGTTCAGGCGCTCAAGGAGATTTCGAAGGGAATCTCGGCGCGGACACTTAAAGCTTTGTTTGCTCACTTATTTTGAATCAGTGAGTGTCAAGTGCATGATTCGTTGTGTTTACTTGATTGATCTTACTTGTGTACGTGAGCATAACTTGATGAAGCGAGTGTGTACTTTATCGCACTCGTTCTCCTTTATTTGACTTATACGTGTATTATACGTGAACATGACTTGTACGTCGATCGGAGTGAATCTCGTCGACTATTATACGTGTACTCGTGGGGGACGCCCAAATCTCATTGGCCAATCTTACGATTCGAGCCGGCATGGGCTTGGTCGAGAAACTTGATAAACCATGAGAATATTACAAAACAAAACTTGATCTTTTGAGATCTTGTTCGGCATACTCGTGGAATATCGCCCTTTTCGTGTGTGTTCTTAAAAACAAAACTTGATCTTTTGAGATCTTGTTCGGCATACTCGTGTAGTATCGCCCTTTTCGTGCGTGTTTGGTTACGGATCCGAGAGGGTGGAATGGTGGATGAAGGAAGTAGTAAGTGAAGTTTCTACGGACTTAATACCTACCCGGATGATAGAGTGTCATCACGAGGGGGTATCGGATCAAGCCTTGGAGAAGCAAGTGGAAATTAGCTCCTGAGAGCACCCGTATTCTTAACAAGTGTGTTATATTATAAATTGTGAATTACTTGAACTTTCTGGTTTTAATTCTTGTACATATGTTATTGTTACTTGTTACTTGAACTATGTGTTTGCATGTGCATGTTTTGTTCTTTTTTTTCTTGGCCTCACGAGCATCCGCTCACCCCGTTAGATTTGTTTTCCTTAACAGGAGCTAAAATGGAAGGAATTATGGAGAAGCCTATTTGATGGCTCTTTTGACTAGAATTTTGGGAATGTACTTGACTTGACATCTTATGGAAGTTGTCTATTTTGGAAAAGTAGATGTATTTTGAAACTTGTAATGTAAGATTGAATATCTATGTCTGGAAGTGGCTTCTTTTCTTACGTCGTCTGGTATTAATAGTTATTATTGTATTAAGCTTGAATGGGAATCGTACAGAGTCCTGGCGAGAGTTGGGCAGGCGTTCCGCGGATACCCTTGGGTTCGTCCTTGGGAGAAGTGGGAGCGTCACACCTAACCCAAATGAACAGGTCACAAACGCTACCTTTACAAAGGGATTGGTGGCCGGAGTATTTAGTACCGAAATACATTGGGAATATCCCTGAACACTTCGGGATCTATGACAGAAAGTGGACAAGGGCATTCAAAGTGAAAACATAAATCGCATGAAAAGGGAAGCACAAGCAACCCGGACAGGCCAAGATCCTAGGAGGAGGAGGGAGTCAAGTTGAGGTGAACCAGGACCAAACAACGGAACGCAGAATTCCTCCCGTGACCGCCGAAGTGTCTTCGACAGGAACGCTAAGAGAAAACAACTTATCTCCGATTCAAAAATAACCCCTCTAAATACAAGATGGTACACATTCTCACCGTAATGGAACAATATTACCTTGGACAGATACCTCCAAAGATGACTGGAAAAAAAGGAAAAAGGAATGCTAACATTTACTGTACATACCATCAGGACATTGGACATGAGACCGAGAATTACAATGATTTGAAGAAAGAAATAGAAAATCTGATCAAGCAAGGACACCTGAGGCAGTTCGTTCGAGGAGACAGAGGGTTCGATCGCTGGGATGGTTGCCGAGATAACTGTCCAAATCAACGGCGGGAGGACCAACGAGAGCCAAGGGACAACAGCCGACCTCCTCGAGACCCTAGGAAGCCAAAAAGGCCTCCCCGAAATGGATCCCCTGATTATGGACCTAACATAATAGAGATTATTAATACTATCGTCGGAGGTTCGACAGGGGGGGACAGTCAAAACTCCCGAAAGAGGACCTACCGACAAGCTAATCCCGATCAAATGGAGCCGAGTTCACGATTGACAGAGGTCATCACTTATGGACCAAACGATCCCGTCCCGGCTATATCAAGCAATCATGAAGCCTTAGTGATCGAAATCCTTATCAACAATTACATTGTCAAGAAGGTGTATGTCGACCCAAGGAACTCGGTAGACGTTTTGCACTACTAGACTTTTGAGGGTTTGAAATTGACCAGTGATTAGCTCACTCCTATACAGACCCCCTTAGTAGGGTTTGGAGAACATGTAGTCTACCTTAAAGGAATGATTACTTTAACGGTGACTGTCAGACGCCACTCGCACTGTTGGACCATCCCTGTCAACTTCACCGTTGTCAAAACTAACTCCCCCTACAACTTGCTAATAGGTCGACCCCACGTTAAATGCTTTGCGGGCCATATAGTCGACTTACCATTTGAGTTTCAAGTTTCCTACTCTAGCTGATATAGCTGGAGTAAGCAGTGATATGTGCGCAACTCAAAAATATTACCTCACTACCTTGCAGGCCGCAGTCTCTTCAAGCGCAGAGTCAAAAACCGAGAGTAAGCGGTCAAATATTTTGTTTACAGATTTTATAGACCCTCACTAGATCGGAAAGCCTGGACGGCTGGAGATCCGAGATGAGGTTGAGGAAATTATTCTGAATTTGAAAAAGCCTAACCAAATTGTTCGCATCGGCACGAGCCTACCCACACCCTTCTGAGTTGAGATGATTAATCTCCTCAGAGAACACTGAGACGTCTTCACCTGGACAACCGAGGAGGTCGTCGGTGTACCTCATCATCTTATGATATATAAGCTTAATGTCGACTCACGTGCGCGTCCAATTAAACAAAAAAGGAGACACTTCGGACCCGAGCATAGCCAAGTTATCTCGGAAGAGGTAAATAAACTACTTCCGTCCGGCATGATAAAAGAAATTCAATACCCAATTTGGTTATCGAACCCTGTCATGATCAGGAAAGAATCCGGGGGATGGAGAATGTGCGTAAATTTTACCGACCCGAATAAGGTCTGCCTCAACAATTGCTATCCATTGCCAAGGATTGACGCTTTGATTGACTCGGTAATGGGTCATGAGATCCTCTGTTTCCTTGATACCTTTAAAGGGTATCATCAAATAAGAATGAATAAAGAGGATCAAGAAAGGATGGTTTTCTTCACCAACCGAGGCATTTACTACTACACTACTATGCCTTTCGAATTGAAGAACGCCGGGGTCACATATTAGTGCCTTGTGAATCGAATCTTTTAGGCTCAGATCAGTCAAAATGTGAAAGCGTACATCAATGACATCCTCCTTAAGATCAAAACTGCATCGGTCTTCTTTTCTAATGTGAAGGCGATCCTTGGAATTCTCGGAGATACCCGAATGATGTTGAATTCCAAGAAGTGCGTTTTTGGAGTCATCTCGAAGAAATTTCTCGGTTATCTCATATCTTATGGAGGTATAGAGGCCAACCCAGATAAGGTCAAAACAATCCAAGAGATGGCTCTCCCTTGCAATCTCCGAGATGTTCAAAGACTAACCGGCCGGTTAGCAGCTCTTAATCGCTTCTTGTTCCAATCTGCTTAGAGAGCACTACCCTTTTTTTAAAGTCTTGAAGAAGGCTGAAAAATTCCCTTGGACTGAGGAATGCCAACAAGTTTTCGATCAAATGAGGGAATATTTGCATCGTCTCCCTACCCTCACCTCGCTTCGGACAGGGAAAGTCCTGTACCTCTACCTGACCTTGGCTGAGGAAGCAGTAATGCCGTCTTGGTGCAAAACAATGGTATCCAATGGCCCGTCTATTATGTTAGCCGAATCCTATACGGGCCTGAAACCCGATACCCCTAGATGGAAAAGTTGGTTTGAACCTTGGTTCACGTTATTCGGCGGTTAAAACCTTACTTCCTGACTCACCCTATCTGCGTGAGGACGGATCAGCCTATTTCGCAAATCCTGTCTCGGCCCGAATCTTTGAGACGTTTCACCAAATGGCCTATAGAACTAGGGGAGTATGATCTATCTTATGAGCCCCGAACAGCCATCAAATCCCAAGCTCTGGCGGACTTTTTGGCTAAGTTTACTTTTCCAGTGAGCCAAGACGCCTCCTTGGATACTCCCGTATCAAAATGATGGGTATTGTATGTGGACGAATTCTCCAATAGCGATGGCAGTAGAGTTGGGTTGTTTCTTGTTGACCCCCATGGGGAGGTATGCTCATACACTCTTCGCTTCGACTCTCGGCCTCCAATAACGAAACCAAGTATGAAGCTTTGATCGCGGGTCTGCGGTTAGCCCGTGAGCTTGGGACTCGGCATATTCAGGTCAATAGTGACTCCCAACTCGTGGTTTGTCAAGTTCTTGATGAATATGAGACTAAAGAAGAAAAAATCCAAAGTTTACCAGCTTGTCACGTACTTAGAGTCGTTCGAAATCCAAAAAATACCTCGGTCACAAAACAAGTGAACCAATGTCTTGTTTTGGCTGGATTCCACCTCATTTTCAAGGCTTAATGAAATCATCCTTATGAAAGTTCTTACCGAATCTGGATATCTAGAGGAAAGAGTCTGTCCCGTTCACTCGGAAGACATATGGATGAATCCTCTCGTCAGATTCTTGGGCCAAGAAATCCTTCCTGAAGACCGAGCTGAAGTAAGAAAGGTTCAACGTAAATCTGCTCGCTATGCACTCCATGACGGCTTCCTCTATAAAAGGTCTTACCTCGAGCCGTGGTTACGATGCATCACTCCGGAGGAAGGGAAGCATGCTCTTCGAGAAATACACGAAGGGCTATGTGGAGCTCACATCGACTATCAAATGCTAGTTAAAAAAGCTTTGCTGTTTGGATATTTCTGGCCATCAATTCGGCAGGATGCCCAGCTTTTGGTTCTTAGTTGCCCCTCTTGTCAGCACCATACTCCTAAACACCATCGGCCTACTAATCTCATGGTCCCCATCACGTCATCTTGGCCTATTGAACAGTGGAGGACAGACATCATCGGCCCCTTCTTTAGGGCTCGAGCCGTGGTAACTATATCTTCTTGGTCATAGACATTGATTATTTCACGAAATGGGTTGAGACCGAACCATTGAGAAGTATAACCTGCCGAGCCGTCCAAAATTTCTTTTGGATGTGCATTGTCTGCCACTTTGGGGTATCTCGTGTAGTCATCTCAATAATGGGAGGCAATTCGCCGACAACCCATTTAAGGGATGGTGCGAAAACCTCGAGATTAAACAACATTTTACCTTTGTAGGGCACCCCCCAAACCAACAGTCAAGCAGAGAATTTTAATCGGACCCTTCTGCATGGTCTCAAAACTAGGTTGCATCGGGTTGGAGTCTCTTGGGTGGATGAGCTCCCCAGTGTCTTGTGGTCTTATCGAACTACTTCGAGGTCGGCCACCCAAGAAATCCCATTCTCCCTGACTTAAGGATCCGAGGCAGTAGTTCCCGCTGAATTCCTCACTCCAAATTCTCGGATGACCGCTTTCGCTGTCGAAGCTAACGAAGAAGAAAGGATGGTGGAGCTCGACCTGCTGTTGGAAAAAAAAGACGCTGCGGCAGTCCGAGTAGCCCTATACAAAAATATTCTTGCTCATTACTATAACGTTCGGGTCAAACATCTTCATTTCAATCCAGGAGACTTAGTTTTGCGAAAAAACTCGGTCAGCCAATCCGAACCCCAGGGAAAATTGACTCTCAAGTGGGAAGGACCATATCGAGTTGTTGAGTCTAGTCAGAATGGTTATTGTAAGTTGGCTTACTGAGATGGCACTCTAGTGCCCAGAACTTGGCATGCTAAAAATCTTAGATTGTATTATCCATGATGTTTCAAAACATTAGCGTCTTCATTTGATTATTTTTTAACATCTTTATTCATTCAGTTAAAACATAAGGGGGACAAGTAGAGTGGTATGATGAACAGAATAAGTAAGATTATCATTAGCAGCAAACAGTTACAAAATGAGTTTTAAGTACAAGAGTCCAAGGTCAGAGATGCTTCTAAGTATCTCCTACCTCAGTACCTTTCCTACCCTCTCCTACCTCAGCATTTCCCCCTACTTCAGCTGTCCCCAACTCTTCACTTTCGGTCCCTAGTTCGAACTCAGAGAGCCACTAGTTGAACTCCTCTCGAACCTCGGTCGAGTTTCTTCTAGCCTGGATGCCCTCGGCCATGCGATCGCAGAGCTCTTTGGCATTCTCGTTGTAGCTATCCTTGTTCTTGAACGAGTCCAGATTCTCCTGGGATAGCAATGACCCTATTTCATTCACGCCCGAGGTATACTTGAACATGAAGTTCGGCAATATCAGCTCGTTGAGGTCTTTGGTGAAAGTTTCGAATTTTAGTAAAGCCTCCACTGCTGAGGTGCCAGCCTTTTCGATTGCCGCTTGGTGGGACTTTTTTCCTCACGGCGCCTCTTCTGCTCCTCATCGAGAGTCGTCATGAGTGAATTGGCAGTAACCACGGACTGATCCCATTCAGCCACAGCTTGATCGTGCTCTTCACGAAGGCGAGTTTGTTCGTGTTCGGCTACCACCAACTTCTTCTCCAGCAAAGAAATCTTATTTTGAAATTCAGTAGTTAGTTGATAGACATCGAGCAGGTAGCCATAGCGCCTTGAAAACTCGGCCATGAAAGCTGAAGTGGAAGCCCATGCAATGGCCGACCGCTGCAACAGTTCGGGAGGAGTTAGCTTCTTGTTGTAATCTAAGTCCCTCAACAGGGTGGAATGCACCAGTAGTTCTTGAGCCGAGCGGGGATCTAGACATCAGTCGTTAACACTAAGACCCCATTCTGGACACCAGTGTTCGTCGGGATGTCTCTTCACGTCTCTGGCAGATTGAGAGGGACGTGGTATCGATTCCACAAGGAAGACCCTAGAACCGGTGGCTCGGGGGACTGAAGCGACTTACCTAGGCCATGAGGGATAGAGGCTATCGTAACACTTCGGCTAGCCACTCTCTCCGGAATGGTCGAGTTCCTGGAAACCTCCTCGGCAGCCGTCGCGGGCGTAGCACTGGTAGCCAGACCGCCCACATGAGAAAACATGGGGACTAAGGTGCTCTTATTCTTGGCGTGCCGGACGTCTCAACAATAGCTTTCTCTTGGGCTGCCTCTTCGCCATGGCCCTTGACCTGGAAGTAATTAGATCGAATACCTTCACCACTGCACAAGGAAAATGCATTATTACTCAAATCAGTTAAAAGTAGCCACAAAGCTATGAAGTGAAAATTACAATATTTATCAAGTTTAGACGAAAAGCATGGGGTTTTGTTAGAGTCGATAAGAGTTCGGCTGATTCCCCCGTCTACGAGCACCGCCTCGGGGAAGAATCAGCTGTTGATCTAGAGGCCCGACCCTATAATCTTTTGAAAACTCTCCTCTTCCACTTTGTCAGGAGAGGGGTCGGCTGGAGCATCATGTGGCCTCCACCAAAAGCCACTGGGAAAGTCCTCGACCGAGACAAAAAATGAAGTTGTTCTTCCACCTTTTTATTGAGGATGGGACACCTACCACCAATTTAGGAGTACTAGTATTCATGTTCTCGAAATAGAACCAGCCCTTTTCACTTTCGTTGTTTTTGATAGTGTAGCATCGGCGGAATAGGTTGATTGTAGGGGTCAACCCTTGTTCTCGACAAAGTATCTCGAATCCGATGAGGATTCGGATAGAGTTGGGAACCAGTTGAATGGCCCTCACCCCCCAATACCTGAGTTGTTCCAAAAAAATCTCGTAGTAGACATTCTCAGCTTGGCTTCTAGTTGATTTATGTAAACAGCTACTCTACCCTTAGGGGGCAGTTCGATCGACTAGTCAGTCCTGGGGAGATAAATGCTGTAGCTCTGCCGGAAAGGATACCTCCGTATCACAGCGTTCACTTTGGCCAAACCCACTGTGCTTCTGAAAAGAGGGAGTTGGCTGAAATCTACCTTAGTGAGATCCGGCAGGGTTGCTGGCTCCTAGAGCTGTTAATCGAGCCAAGTCGAGCTCGAGCACATAATAATCGAGCTAGCTCGAGCTCGCTCGATTAGTAATTCGAGTTTCAAAAAACTGTTCGAGATCAACTCGTCAAACTCGGCTGAAAACTCGAACTCGAGCTCAAAACCGAGCCGAGTTTAACGAGCTCGAGACTCAAGCTCGAACCCGAGTTGAAAATCGAGCCGAGACGAGCTCGAAGCTCGAGCTCGAACACCTGGACATTACAACCATTATTGTCTAATCTGTAAACAAAATTTTCAGGCAAATTCATAACTAAATCTGCGGTTGCAATAGATACAAAAATTACAATTCAAGTAGTCCAAACATTTAAACATCAACCATCAAGTAGTTTTAAACAGATTCTAAAATGTCCAAACTCTAGACCTAATTGACCAACATGTTTAACTTCAATTGTCCAAGAGTTAAACACAACTTTCTTGAGCGAAAACAACTTGTGAATGATGCATCTTTTGAATGAAATCAGCTTGGGAAATCAGCATATGAATGAAATCAGCTTGCACCAATCAACATCAACAGCCACCAAATCAGGTTGTGAATGACTCAGGAATTTCAACTTCCTCAAATGTGATTGATTCGGCCGCATCAAGTGATTCCTACAAAACAAAAGTATGAAAGTTATAAAGTTCTTGAAAATCAGATCTAATGAAACTGTAACAACAACAAAAGCATCCAATCAATTACTTACGCGAGACTTATTCTTTAGGCCATGAAAACTGCGGATCCAATCGTTGTCGCAAAGCAACATTTGCACTGTCTCAACTGACATAGAAGCTCGTCGATCATCAATTACTCTACCTCAGGTGCTGAAGATAGATTCTGAAACCACAGTTGTAACAAGAACAGAGAGTATATCGATAGCCATCCTCGACAAGATAGGAAATCTCAATCTTTCCCCTTTCCACCAGCCAAAACATCCAGATTCGCATTTGCATCACAAGCATACCTACTTTCCACTAAATAAACATCTAAATCTGATTTTTCTGGTAGAGCCTTGTCAATTTCACTCACATGCATGTGAAACTTTTCTTTACCAGTTAAAATGGTGGGTCCAGTCATTTTACTAGCTTTCTTACTAAAAGAACTAGAACCTTCATTTTGTCTCCTTTTTACAACCTGCCTCTGTTGTTGTTCAGAATGGGAAAAATGTGACAATCAACATATTCATTGTAAAGCTCATAAAGAATGTCTCTAATCTCAGCCACGAATCTAGGAGCTGCATCCTCACCATAAATCACCAGAAAAACATGATTAATAAGAAACATTTTGTATCTCGGATCCAAAATTGCACCCAAAGATAGCAGCACATTACTTTCTCCCCAATACTTATCAAATTTAGCAGACATACTTCCAGCCATAGCCCGAATATGCTCATAAGGGGTCAAGAGCTTTTTCATTTAAAAGCTCTTTAATCCTATAGAGCTCCATAAGAAAAATGTTAGCCGTTGGATACTCGGATCCGGAAATCATATTAGTGATTTCATGAAATATTTCTAGAAATTTGCACACTTCTTCCACTTTCATCCACCCAAAATCAGTAGGAACATAGTGAAATCTGGGGTCAATGTCTGCATATCTTGGAAAGACATCCTTGAACTCTAAACCCGAAGCCAACATAAAATAGGTGCTATTTCACCTTGTTGGACAGTCCAAAATTAGCTTTCTAAAGGGCAACTAGAGCTATTTTTTAATTTTGGCAAACTCAAGAAGCCTAGATTCAGAATTGTTCAAGTAATTTATCCCCTCTCTAACAACATCAATCATATCACCAAGTTGACCAAGACGATCTTGCACTAAGAGATTAAGTATGTGTGCACAACACCTAATATGAAAAAATTTTCCTCCAATACTTAATCTCTTTCTTAGAGAACAATCCTCTCTAAGTTTCCTAATGCACACATCATTATATGAAGCATTATCTACAGTTATACTAGAAACTTTATTCTCAATCCCCCAATCAATAAAGCACTTACTTAGAGTATCAGCTATAATAACTCCAATATGAGGAGGAGGAACATTGCAAAAATTCAACACATGTTTTTGTAGCACCAAATCAGAATCAACAAAATGACTAGTCGCAACCATATATTGAATTTTTTGGCCAGATTTCCACAAATCTGTGGTAATACTAATCCTACCAGCACCTTTCAACAATGATTTCAGCTTCCTTTTTTCAATTGTATAAGTACTAATACAGTCTTCCTTAACTGTCTACCGATTAATCTTTTTATAAAATGGAGATGCCACTTTTCATGAATTTGTTGAAAACTACATGATCCATCACAGAAAAGGGGTACTCATGTGCAAGAATCATGTGTGATGCAAGCTCTCTTACCTTGGCATGATCATACGAGAAATTTGTGATGGAAGTGATACCATCACTTGGAGCTTTAGTGAATGATAGCACTTTTTGCTTCTGTTTGCGTTGCTCCCCAATGGCCAGCTTCCTCTGTAGGCAAGAATTCAGGTGCCTCTTGTGCTGAGATGTAGCTTCGGTTGCACTCTTGGCAAAAAGTTCCTTGCAATGGTTGCACTTCACTTTGATTGTCCCATTATCTAGCACAACTTGCGACACCCCCACCTTTCCCTAGGGCGAACCCTAGGGTATCAGCGAGACGCCTGCCCAACTCTCGTCAGGATTCATGTATTTATTCAAGCTTAAAAGGAATCTACAAGTCAACCATAGATTTAGGATTTAAGAAATACTTTAAATGTACAAGCCACAATTCCTAAGGCTACCATTTATAATTACAAATCAAAATACTCAAATATAACAAAATTTACACTTTAAAAGTCTCCAATGTCATACACAAGATTTACTAGTTCGGACCAAAAGTTACTATTCTAAATTCCTCAACTTCCACCTCCCAAAACCTGTTAAGGAAAACAAATTTGTAGTGAGCTAATGCTCAATAAGACCAAGAAAAGCAAGCAGCAAGCAGGTACATCTAGCAATAATAACATATAAATACAAAGGCAGCCATAATATTCATATAAAATCACAAAAGAAATTAAAAACACAATCAATGAAGGATACGGGAACTCTCAAGAGTTAAATCCACACTGCTTCATCGATAATCTTGATCCATAAATTTCAAGTGTTGACATTCCGTTAACCGAGCAAGTAACAAGTCCGTAGAACCCCACTTTTCACCAATTTTCGTCCACCGTTACACCCCCTACTAGAGCCGAACGTCAAAAGTTTTGATATTACTCGAGTATATCGAGGCAAGTAAAGTATATGAACCCAAGGTTCACCAAACTCCTCAACCAAGCCCTTTCTGGCTTGAGTTGAATGGCTAGCCATTGGGTTTTGGGCGTCCCCACGAGTATGAGTGGTCGATGAGACAATGCTCTAATCGACTTAAAATCGGTCATAGTACTGAGTCAAGATGAGAGGCACCTCCCACCCGAATAGGGTGTGGTACATGCTACCGCTCAGTACTCACGATTACAAAGCACGGTCAAGTACGAGTTCAAGTCACGTAATTTCATATACAAGTAGAAAACATTCAAGAAGGAGAGGACAAGGGCAATAAAGTACACCCTTGCCTCGACAAGTTCATAAATCATGACAATTGCACGTAACACTTGTACACATTATCATTTCAATTATAGTACATGAAACATGCACTTGACACTCACCAATTTCCAAAATCAAGCAAGCAATTAAGTCCTTTAGTTGTCCGCACCGGGATTCCTTTCGAAATCCTCTTAAGTACTTGAAGAAATATTAACCAACCATCACTCACGGATACCCTAGGCCACTTAGCATTCAAGAAAGAAAATGCATTTGCTTAGAATTTAGGACAACGCCTCAAAAAAGGTTTAATCCATTGAAAATCGAGATTCAAATTGAAGGTTTTAAAGTCACAAGAGAACTTGTATCATCCATGAAATCAAGTTTAAAACAGACTATCAATCTCAAAAGGAAGTTGGAAATTCTTAAAAGTTCATTTTGTTGGAAACCAGAAATTTCCAGCTTTATGCGACAACACTTGAAAAATCATATCTTGAGTTTGGTAAGTCCAAAAATTAGAAACTTTATACCGTTAGAAACTAGATTCAAAGTACTAAAACTTTCCAGAAGACACTTTTCCCAAATTCCAATCAGAAATCATTCAAATCTCAGCTCAAACTTGCTGTTTCATTGAAATAGGGCAGGAACAGTTTTGATTTTCAGTGAAGTTTGAAAATTGAGTATATGGTGTTGAAAACTAGATTCAAAATACTATAAATCATTAGAAGAAATTGTGTTCAAATTCTTTTTACAAGAGGGACGAAATTGATCTACAAGAAGCAGCTATATAATTTTCTCGGGTAAACAGCAGAAGCAGATCAGTCCACTTTGCTGGTTCGCTACGGTTCACACAAAATGAATTAGCAGGGGAATTTTATACTGTTAGAAATCCCTTGGAGTCTAGTTTCAAATGCCGCAAATGGCACTTGATTTCAACTCTTGTACAAAAATTTATGTTCGGTCAAAGATACCATGGTTGGCCATCCTAAACCAGTTTTCCAGATTTACTTCTTTTTGCAAAACTCAAATTTTACCCAATCAATTGAAACGATTTTTGAGAGATAATTTTTACACACACAATACAACATATAACAAGCATTTTTGCAGCCATTTGAGTATCAAAATTCGAAATTAAGTCAAGGAGATAAACCAGCAAAATTTCGGCAGCACCTTCCCCCTTCATCTTCAAGTTTCTTTCCAACTTTCAAGCCAACAACCAAGTCATAAACCACAAGAATACAACCAAACAAGCAAGAATCCTCAAGTCCTCTACCTAGAAGTTCACCTCAAGGCCACTACCTAGGATTAAATCAAGAAAAACAAGGAGATCCTCAAGTCCTCTAGCTTAGTTTTTTGTTAGGGTTTTCAAATCCATGCAAAACAACCACTAACCATTACTAACTCTTGTATAAAATTTAAAGATCAAGAGAGGTGAAACTTGTTACCTCTTCAAAACCTCTTGAACCCTAGTTGGAGCCAAACTTTGCTCCAACAATCCACCAAGAAACCACCACAAGATAGCAACTTTCCTCTAGCTAGATCAATGTCTAAAGGTTTGGAGGGTTTTTGTGTGAATCTTGGAGCAAGATTGGTGATAAAAGTTGAAGCTTTCTTCCTTCCTCTTGAAGCTAGAGGATTCGGCCACTTAGAGAGAGAAAATGAGAGGAGATGAAGATGAATTGTGATGTGAGGTTGAGTGAAAAGTTAACTTTTGGTGGTTGAGAAGATCAACCATGAATAGTGGTTCAATAGTGTCATGCACTACCAATTTCCTTCTTGATTGCTACACTTAAATACTAACCTTCCAAAGTAGTTCCTCTTGCACCACTAATACTAATTCTTACAAGTCTAAAATTAATTCTCCAAATCTCCAATTAGTCGCGCCGGTGCAACTTTTGAAAAATTTTGACGCGTAAACAATAAAATATAATTTAAGTAAAATTCATGCTAAAATAATAAAATTACATAACATCAATGCAAATAATTTTAAAATAGGCTAAATTAAGAATAAAAATATGAGTCCTCACACAACTGTTATCATTTCATCCCATATACTGGATTTCTTCTTCCTTTCCTTTTTCTCAAAAGGACCAGCTCCTTCATCTCCATCTACTCTCTGTCCTCCTTCATTGCCCTCACCTTCTATCATTTCTATCTCTTCTTTACTCATCTCATCAGCTCTTTCTTCGGTGTAGTTCAATTGTTCCACGTCTTCATTATTTTGCTCCATCACAGGACTTGATGATGAACCTTGAAATGAGTTGAATGGAGAGCTGTACATACCTTAATCAGAACACATGCAATAACCAATACAAATTCTGATTAGCCAAAACAAAAATTTAGAATAACATTTCTAGGAAATAAGGTACAAAAGTAACAAAACATATTCCAAGAAATAATCTTCTTTCATTGAAATGAAGGATCAAATCATTTTGCAGACTTGACAAGGATGGTGGAACAGCTACTACTATTAACGATTACATCATTAATTGAAGAAAAAAGGAAGAAGAAGAAGAAGAAGAAGCTGATTTTTGTAATTATTACAATTCCAGGTGGTGGTTGTGTTAGGGAAGACAAATGAACTTCCTTTCCTGTAAATTTTTGTTTCCTATTGCCGTCTTGGATTCTGTAGAAATGAAGAAAGGCCCTTCTGAAGCTTAATCAATTGTGTAGTTTTCCTGCTGGGATTAACTCTTGTATGTTTGCGTGTATCTTTCTATCCTATTTTCTGGTCATGGAAATAGAACGTGTAATTTTTATTCTAAGATCATTTATCCGACCTAGAAAAAAGTGGCAATCTCTTGGTCTAATCAGAGTGTTTATATTCCATAATGCATAGTTGATATCACCCGTACCTTGCTCAAAAACAAGACTGCACTCTCTTCATGCAGAGTGTACTTGTACGATCTTGCATGTGTGACTGAAAGCAGTGACCAATTCGGGAACAATACATAAACTAGTGAAACTAGCAATATTAATATCTATTGTGAAATTCAATTATCAACTACCTACTGCTTTGATTTTTAAGCTTAATTAGTCGTATTAGGATTGTTTGGAGAAACTCTTGCAGTTATACGTTGGCAAGGTAATAACAGTTTCATGAGAGGAGAGACGGAGGGTTCGGTGGAAATTTAAACTGAGCATAGAAAAATTTTGTTCAGAAAATTAAAGAGCAAAAGCTCAGCATATGAGAAATGGTACCAGATTAAGCAAAGCCTAGACTGCCTCTTAAAACCAAAAAAAAATTGCAATGGCAAGAAATGGTTACCAGATTATGGAGCCAATTGGCGATATGGTATAAGCCCCTGGCTCTACCAAGGCGAGGCGGCTCCGTGGCGGACTCACAGCAAATTGCTCACGGATTCACGAGAAGTGGTGGTGCGTCCCCAAACAGTGCTGTTGGATACTCGGATTGAGTGATAGTGGTGAGATAGTAGATGGATTGGTGATGGAGGTGAGATGGTGGATGGATTGGTGATGGTGGTGAGAACTGAAAAGGTTCGGCTATGGACCGGCGGCTGTGGAACGAGAAAAGGAAAGAGAAAGGAAAAATTAAGGTCGGGAATGGGAATGCATTAGGGATTTAGGGTAAAACTATCAGATACACAATGAAATTATAATAATGTCCCTACTATTCGAGCCTGTCGAGCTGAGTATATATACAACTCAAGCTCGGCTCGTTTTTCTCAGTAAACGAGCCGAGTCGAGCCCTTATTGAGCCATGTTGAGCTCGGCTCGCGAGCTATCCGGTTCGATTAACAGCACTACTGGCTTCAACACCCCCTCATCATGAGGTACTTCAGATCCGAGGCCGTCATTATATATGACCTCAGACTCCTCTTCGCCAGCTTCCTGAGATACCTCGGCAGCCTCCTTTCCTGGGCTGAATGAGGTACCTTTTTCCTCCTCGGACAGGTCAGGCCTCTCTGCTTTTTCGAAATTTGGTCTCACCGTCTCCTTATGCTTGTGAGCTACTCTTGCCATACTTAAAAAAAAAATGAACTTACTCTTTGCTGAGGAGAAGTTGAGGTCAGCTACTGCGAATTAGTCTCGGTTGATTGCTTTGATCTAACTGTTGTAACTTTCTACCATCGTAAGTAAATGGTGAAAGGACCCTCTATTTATAGGGGACGAACAAAGTTGAATCGGCGGCAGTTTTAAGTTTCAAAAGACATGCCTCCTCTTTCTCCATTAATGCGCGACTGCTCATCTGACAATCGTTTCGTGCTTCCTTCCACATTCTAACACCATGTCATTCAATCTAATAACAGTCCCATCATCTCATGTCCTGCCATCCTACGTGTCCGCATTTGGCGCCTCATTATTCTAGGATGTGTCACATTCTGCAGTTACTCCATAAGGAAGCCTCAGGTTGGGAGACAAGATGAACTCGCCATCCCCGAGGCTTGGGGGCTTATTGAGGGACGTCATCTCGACTCAAACCATGGGCCGACCCTCTATGGGCTCGAGCAGCCTCGACTCTTCGCCTCGCCTATACGGTCGAGGTCGGTTTCCTAACGGCGGCATTACCTCGGCTAACCACTGTCCACGTTCTGGTCTAACATCGCTCTGAGGAGGTTGACTTATACATGGCAGGTTGACAAGGCATTGACACGACACGACTACTGCTGCGTCCTGTCCCTCGAGACTGGACATATCCCAAACGGTGTCAGGCCCTTGGGAAGTGGAACCCATCATCCTTCCCACCAACTTGTCTCCTATGAATACCCCTCCTCCCCAACAAGGAAGGGGGAGATACCAAACTAAGAGAAAGAACTCTGCACTACCAAAAATTATTCACATATTTGAGTCATACTATCTTTAAATATACACATATCCAAACTGACTTGATCGTCGGAGATAGATCGGGGAATAAAGCCCCGTCTAGAGTAAATTTGACAAGTGGGCTCCTTCAACCCGGCACCCCAGCCGAGGAAGTCGCCTCATCAAGTTAGCGTCGCTTGACCACACAGGAATCACCTCTTCATAAAGGTTATAGCTAAGAAACAAGTATGTCAGATAAGAGAATGGCTTCAACAATGAAGAAAACAGCAGAAGCTATCCGTCAAAGACATTAAAGCTAACTTTGAATGGACCACCTTAAGTTTTTCCACTCGTTGCGCATTTTAGATGGAGAATATATATTTCGTATAATGTTTCACCTTCTACTGAGTCCATCTAACAGACAAATTCGGACAATCTTAATAATTTGGGAGCGCAAGAGTGGAACAGATCTTGACATTTAAAAGTTTTAATTCAAAAAATTTGTTTTAAGAGTCCAAGGCACAAAATAAAAAAAAATCCAAGTTCTAAATTTAAAGAGATAAATAGTAACAATTCATGTCCTGAAATGAATCGGAGAGTGTTTTTTGCAAATACCACCAAATAATGAACTTAGATGGTTAACCCTATTTTTGTGGCTAGACCCACTATAAAACATACTACCGTGCAAACTATATCAAATCCTCTTTAAGCCTACCACTCTACCTTAACTTCAACCATCAGCCAAAGGTCATTAGAAAACACATCAATTGGACTCTGCAGAACATGACATAATCAACTTTATCACATTCGAGAGAGCAAATTTCAGTTAATACATACCCATCAGCCACTTAAAGAATCTTTTGTCAGTTGACCTAAATAACAAGGGGGTATTTTGTCCTTCATCTCCCTAGCAAACCAAACTTCTGCCCAATTATATATTTAGAGAATCTCATATTTTTTGTCTTCTCACTTTGACCGGTCTGTATAATTGTTGAGCAATTGAAATTTAGAATAGGTGTCTGACAGATTTTGACACAAGTACTACTGCCTCGCCCACCAGAAGTTAAATGAAAGATTGCCACGTTTGAGTAGCCTCAACTATTAGTTTTCTCCTAATGTGACAAAAAGGCCTAAAAATACCCAACCATGCAGATTTTATACTATCTTCACTGCTAGTGGTAGCTACTGTAATTAAAATAAATTCTATAGCAAGGCTGTAGCATTAACCAGGGAAGCAGCCAAAAAAAAACACATTTTGTACCTCATCTCTTGGTATTGATTTCTTCATGTATCCCCATTTCCTTGCTAACTTCAAAGCTGTCTCTACACCTTCAGCACCTGTATTCATTGGTAGCACCATCTCATATCCAAACATGCTTGTTAGATGCTCAGCATATACTGGAAATTCGCTCAGCATTTTCAATCTCTTCATAATGTTTAGAATTTTCTTTACAAAAATCAAGTTATCCATATCTATATAAAAAGTATAGGACACGGAGTTATGAATGTTTAGAAAAGAATTTCTCGCACCAAAGGCTGTCACAAATATAACTTGTTCTTGTTCTGCAACAAGTTTCAAGAGCCCCTTTTATTTTTATTTTTATTTATGTTTTTGTTTTCATCATACATAATACAGTACTGATACTAATTGCAGTACTAGGATAGAGGAGAAAAAAAGGTTGATAGTCATACTCATAATCCAGTGGCCCCCAAGAGAAGATGTACATAAATTTCATTCATCTAAAGGTAAAGAAAACAAAGTATTACTAGTTCATTAGTCGAATGTATATAACCAGTTTGCTCCAAGTCCAAACATACATTCAGGAATTACGTACTAAAATTCAAGCCTAAGAAGAATATTGTAGGAAAATTAACAAGAGCTCAAGTCTTACATGCATGCAAGCCCAAGGTATCACACTCTAGTCATCTCTTTCTCTTCTTTTCCCCATGTTTTCTCTTTTCCAGCTGATGAGAATTTTTTTTCTGTTTCCCCACAAACGTGATAGCTAACTGGTGAGGAGTACTAGAATTATGAGGTCGACTGATAGGTAGTTTATGTAGTCCTTTGCTATTTATCTTATTTATTCTCTTGGAACCAGTGATTCCGAGTGGATCAGTATTTCCTATTAAGAGGTCACAAGTTGTCACAATAAGTCAAGATCGACAAACTACTTCGTCTATTAGGTTCTTGAAGGTGAGTGGAGATTAACGAAGGATTGTTAGGAGTTGGGGAGGATTGAGTTATCCGGCATTCCTCCTGTCCCAGGGGGAGTGGCACAAATTGAGGTCACTTTCGAGATTGATATAAATGGGCTACTGCATGTGATTGTTGAGGACAATGCAACAAAAAGGTCGCAACTCACTGTTTTCAATATTAGTGGGAAACTTAGCAAGGAGGAGACTGAGAGGGTGTTAAAGAAGGCTGAGATAGCTAGGAGAGAAGAGATTGATGCTAGAAAAAGATTATGAAAAGAAAAGAAACCAGTTATTTGCTCTATAAAGACAAATGAGAAGTCATAAGAGGAGTGTACGATTTGTCCTTGTGATGCAATTGGAATTTGAAGTATCAAGTATACAAACTCAATGACTTTTCATTCCCATATTATATATAAAATATATTTTCTACCCCAAAAAAATAAAATCTTAAATAATTTCCACTATTGGAAATACGTCTTTGTGTAACCTCCTATTTAGTCTTCGCCACTTATAGCATTATGTTTCCTGTTGAATCAACACTACTTGTGTGCACTTATTCACCACCTAAATTAAAGTTGCCACGGATAAGATATGACTAAAAGAGCATGCAATTGTTTTCACTTTGTTACAAAAAATCTGATTTCTTCCTTATTATTTCTAACCAATCTTTCTAAAATAACTTCACCACTCAAAATAACTTTCATCTCCTACTTTATCTTCTGTAGCATCTACTAGTTCATGTTCATTCCTACTTTCTCTCCCGCAATATCCATTAAATTTGCATTTCCGGTGTTGGTTAGATGGAATTAGTAAGAACAATGTTAGGTCAGTTACTTAGTTATATAGAAAATGAGTTGGTTATAACCAATAGCCATTTGAGCTATTGGCCACCACCATAACCTTTAAGGTTTCGTAGGGTGAGAGGTCAAGGATTGCCCCTTTATTGTAGCTTGCCACTTTAAGTGGCTTAAATCCATAGGGGTGCATAGTACACCCGTCTGATCCGATGGTAGTTCAGTCCCCGTCGTTTACCCATTAGACCCAGTTGGGCCATTCCCCTTAGAATAGGATAGAGTAGGAATAGGAGTAGGTATACGGTAGGTAAGTGACGATTGACAAAAAAAAAAGAGTTGGTTATCAACTTCCACAATCTTTTAGTGATTGAGATAAGGTAGAACATTAATATAAAATACCAACAAAGATAATTGAAGCATTTACCCTATTCGTAAAATAATTAATAATATTTTTCAATTAAAAAGTTTTAATCAAGGGAAAGAAAAAAAATTTGGGGTTTCACAATGAGTAGAAATGAGTTGGAAAAGAGTAAATAGTATATCTTTGTTCTTAAATAGGATGGTGCCAGAAATGCCATAGTTAAAGCTGAGAGATACTATGCTTCAAAAAAAAAGGTCAGAGAAACTAGGAAGCATTGAAGCAAAAGAGAGGCAGAAGAAAAAATATACGAGAACAAAATAACAGTATATAATATCAATAGAAAGGGAGAGGAGGTGGCAAAGGGTGGCGGAAAAGAGAGTGAATGGAAGAAGATGAGTGGGAAAGAAAAGGGGAAGGGGAATGGAGGAGAAAGAGGAGAGAGGGGTGGCGACGAGAGGGGGAGGTGGTGGTGATGAAAGTGAGAGGTGGAGAGTGGTGAGGTGTGGCGGAGGTGGGGGTAATGGCAATTGTGTGTGAAGGGTGATGGAATTTTGTGACTATTCTTCAAATATGTCCAAATACACAAAAAATTTTCTAAAAATTCTACAATAAGTTATAGTAAAATTTTGGATAAATCCCCAAAAATTACACAATCCAAGCGGACCCATAATATATATATGGAAAGATGAGAAAAAATGAACTCGTAAACAAATATTCATAGTTAAAAGGAATCTACTGAACCACGTAATTAAAATCAAGACTAAGTAAACAAGTTGTTTTACCGGCTTAGAGAAAGCTAACCAAGGAAACTCTAGACCACCTTGAACAATTACTCAACCAACATCACGTACAGGTGGATCCTCATAAGCTATATATATATATATATATTCCAGGCTTCAAATTAAGTTTTGGAGCCAACTAAATCAGCAAACATTGGAAACATAAATAATCTGATAATCTGATTAGGTTAATGTTTCAATAGATCACCTTACTTTTCTTAGCTTCATATAACACAACGTGGTTCAAGAATACCAATTTATAATTAAATAAATGACGTGATTGAATGATCATACATGTGGATCTACTAGGACGTCAGTAGACGACTCACTATTAATCATGTCAATTATAATGATCAAAATTCCAATGCAATTTGATCTATCGATTTTAAAGATTATTGATTTGGGTGGAAGGTATAAAATTTGGATATTAATCTTTTATACAATGGCAATATATACCTTGTTATATTTTCATGGATGTCACATATGATGAATTAAAATTTTAAGTCTAAATTTTACATGTATAGCATTCATCCACTATCAGTATAGTTTATATAAGATTTAGGCATAAAAATCTATTGATTTGATATACAAGTGATTTGTCATTTATCCGTGTCATTACATAAATAATATGTAGATAAACACTTTTTTCACTCCCATTTTGGAGCAAAAGTAGTGAATGAACATTCATTTTCATAGTTTGAAAATTCTTTTTTAACCTTGATTAATATATCTATTTTATTGACAAAATGTGGGCTGTAAATAGAAAAAATTTCCACGTGTCAATTATCTAAATATGAATTTCGGCAATTGTACCTCAATATGGCATCATTCATCCCCGATGTAAGGACAATCAAATTGATAAAAGTGCAAGCTAGCTTTATCATACACATAGAATGTATAAAGTGAAGTGCTTTCCACAAAATGTGAAAATGATATTCCCAATTAAATGTTCAAGGGTTACGTACGAGATAGTGAGCATGAGCCAAGCTAAACAAAGGGCTAAATTTGAGGCAATAACAAATTGGGGCCGAGTCTGCTCCATCGAAACCTTGTCAATGACCTCATTTATAGCCCTCTGCCACCTTCTTCATGCACTCTTCACACTCTTTCTAGGTCTAGGACTCAAACCTTAAACCTGATGCCCTTGACCGTTGGGATTTTTACTATGTTTTTTAATTAATTTTTTATTTTTTTTGTCTAAAAATAAATTGTTTATTGGTTTAGTTGTGAACTTTTCACTTAGACTTCTTGAACGTATTGTCTTTAGGTTCTGTCGCGCCCCATTTTTAAAATGAAAAATAATGTGTTTATAAAAAATGGATTTTTGATTAATTTTGATTGGAAAATTGTGAGTTTTTGTTTTTAGAAAAATGAATAAAGAAACGGACCTAAATGGGACTAAAAAGTGCGACGATTTTTGACTCAAGAATAATAGTTTAAAAAGGGTTTTTTAATGGAAAAATAGGAGTCACCACTTGGTATGGGGTTAAGGTGTACCAAGTCACCTAAACATGAATTTTTAAAATAAAAAAAGTAGAAAACCCTTTTTAAACGACTCCAAGTTTTCGAAAATCAAAGAAAAGTGTTCAGGTATCACATTTGAAGAAAGGGAAGGCAAGGATAAAATCCAAGGCACCCTTTCAATCTAGCCAAGGCTAGTTGCGTGATTTAGTCAAAAAAAATTTTATTTTAACCTAAAAATTTATCACATTTGGATGTCACTATATGAATGCAAACCTAAACCTAATGGTTATCGGAAGGGTCAATATGTTTCTTCGAATTTTTAATTGGTGCAAATCGCATTAATTGCGACGCCCATGTTGGCTCTTTGAAGAGGTCACGAATAGTCAAAAATATGAGACTCGAAGTAAAGAAAAGAAAATAATAATTATTCAAATATACATAATCTAAAGGAATGCATCATAACGGGTGCGGGGGGAACTAACACTCGCGAGTTCAATTTTTCCTTTAATAGAGGGAATACGAGCGTGCTAAGGCTAGAAAAGCCATACTCGTCCATATCCCATAGTTAAGGGGTATTTCTCCTATCTAATCAAGCAAAAATGATCTAACATAGTTCTAACTTTTCTTAAATGAAATGCAAGTCTAATGTCATGATTCACACATAGAGGTAAGGAATATACATATAAGGAAAATATGGGATAAGGGATATACATATAAGGGAAATTTCATGCAAAATGATAAAACCCTAAAAAGTAGAAAATATGCATGAAAATGTAGTGATTGTCACACAAGCATGATCTAGCGTGTGGATGGTCCCTAAGGGTCTAGCATTGGACTAGCCCGTATCTATAAGTTCTCGCTAGCGTTGGACTAGTGAGAAATTAGAAAGGAGGGCCACAACTAGCATTGGCCGAGTGTGGAATCGGAAAAAGGGGGCCACAACTAGCGTTGGACTAGTGTGGTGACGTCATGCATTTATTACAATCAAATAAACCATATAAAACATAATAAAGCAAATAAACACATAAATCACATATAGCACATAACACATAAGCATGATATCTAGATGCAAGATCCTATGAAAGCGAGTAATACGTAAACACACAAGCATGCAAAACACACAAAGCAAATAAAACAAATAAAACCCTAACTATTACATTTGGGGGCCCTAACTACAATCTAAAGGGGGTAAAGTGTGAGGACTCGAAAATTTTTATTTTTATTTTTATCGAATATTATTGATTTATTTAAATATTTATTCACCTGTTTTCTCCAAATAATTTATTTCAACCATTTAAAATCCATTCATATGGAACAATGTCTTCCTTATGTTTTTAAAACGTCCCATTAGCAAAATTAATTTTCGGAGATTCGTTTAAGTGAAAAATAATGAGTACATGTGTTTCGAGATGATATTCTATTCGAGAGTGTAATTATCTTGGGGAAAATTAAGAATGATCAATAGTAGATTAAGAAAAGTTAATTGGGGAAATTAAAGGTGAATGAGTTCTAATTAAGTGCATACCGCTCGCGCGTCGATAGCTTTCCCAAAAGACGCGCTAAGGCAAATTTATTGGAGATTTGAGAAAGTAATACTAGATTCATGTGAGGACCCGCAAAATTTCTTGTTTTAAATTACTATTTCGAGTTTATTTAAATATTTAAATGCCCTTTTACTCCGAATATTATTTTCTAACCTTTTTAGACCTAATTACATGAATCTATAGCTTAGTTATAATTTTAGGTGACTTGTTTCAAAATTTAATTTTTGAAAACTCGTTAAGTGTGAATAGTGAATGCGCGTTTGGAAATAATAATCGATTCAAGGATACAATAAACTTGGAAAATTGGAGACTTGTACAATAGTTCTAAAGTGGTTATTTTAAGTTTAAATACTCAAGTGATAGTTAGTTATACTATCGTTATAAGAATTTCTTAGAAATGTCGCCTTATCGCGCACAAGTTGGAAGTTCGCGTTTTCGCGCGCGCGACAAATTGGAGGATTTTAGAAATTACTTCTAGACTATTAAGAGTGAATCATATTAGTATGAATATAAGTGCACTAGAGGTTTAGTGCACAAGTGAAACGAACTCGAGAGGAATCGAGCACGAAACGCGCGCGTATGCGCGGGGAGAGAGAGTTGACTTTTGGGGCAATCTTAGCCATTCATTTTAGCTTCTTAAGGAAGCTTCATTACAACACAAAACCCTCTCTCTCATGCACAAGAACAGCCGGTCAAGGAGAAGAAAAACAACTCCAAAGTTCATCAAATTTTCTCTTCATTTCACCTCCAAACTTCCACCAAATCACACCAAAATTTAACTACACTTTGCTAAACACTTGGTGATCATCTTGAGCTACAAAAAGGGGCTGCTTTCCACGGTTTTCTTGGGCACTTTTGGACCGAAATTTTCTGCTTGAATCATCAACTAAGGTAAACAACGATCAACCTTGAAAATCTTGGTTTATGGAAGTAGTCTTGCACTTATAAGTTCATATGATCATGTGGGTAGCTTGATTTATGTTGGAAATTGTTGTGCGGGCTCTATGAATTTCCACTATGACTTGTTGGACTGATTTGTGGTGTTTTAATGTTGTTAATGTTGGATTAGAGGTTAAACTAGTGGAAATAGGTTGTATTGCTAAAGGAAAGTTCAAAGGTAGTGAAGGAGGAATTTTCCGATTCTGCCCTTGTGTTGTCCGTGACCCTTAGAGCATATTTTTGTGGTTTTAATGGCTTGGTTGTGATGTATATATGTTGTATGAGATGTGTAGAAAGTTTCATCAAAAAATTCCATGATTTGGTTTGCCAAATGTTGAGTTTTCGTAAGACAGCAAAACTGGAAACATTTCCCGTCACTGCTCTGGCAGTGTTCTTGTTTTGGCAATAACGTTTTGCTCCGATGTCCAAATCGAGTTCCGTTTGTGGCACTGGAAACTAGACATTCCGATATTTCCAACGGTATAAAATACACGTTCTGATTCCACCCGAGTGATCCGTACCAACCTTGTAAAGTCGACTGTCCTGTTTCTCGTCTGCACTGAAAGCCCTGTTTTGAGCAGCGAATTGATGCTCAAATATGAGCCCGTTTTGGACCTATTTTGAAAACAATTGCTTCTAAGAAATTGTAACCTTATGACTCTAGGTTTCAACGCCACTGACCACGCTCAATTCCGAGTTGAATTGAGTGAGTTGCGGCCGAAGTTTGAAACTGACTCTGGGATTAAAAACCCTCATTTTGGACTGATTTGTGACCACTCTGATTTGGGACTTAATATTTCGAAATTCTTGGTGTTATTCACCTACCAAATTCATCTTGGATGTCTCTTAGACCTTGTCTTCAATAAATTAATTATTTTTGAGGAATTTCATTGGCCAAACGTTTGGAAAAGGGGAAAAACAAGAGGACAAGGCAGATTGCCTTGGAAATTTTAGAAAGTTTAGAGGTTTTGTTAACTAGCTTCCCGAATGCATTTTTCCATGACATTTGATAGAGGGATAGGTCTCATATGATAGTATAATACTACCAAATTTGGTACCATTTCGAGTCCGTTTCAATGCCCAACTAGAGTCACAAAGTTCCAGCTTTAAATCTGGAAATTTGTCCAGTGAGCTTCGTTTTTGTACCAACTTTGGGCTACTATATCTTGGTGCTCAAAACTCTGATTCTTGTTTCATTTGTTGAATTTTAAACCTTGCTTGTAACTCTAATTGAGTTCCAAATTCCAGAGGCTAGATCGAATTCTGTGATTTTTGCCGAATTTTCAAAGTTAGCCGAAAACCAGCCCGAAACTGTCTTAGTAAGCTTAAGGCAGCAACTTTGAGTTGAGTTTTGGATATCTTCCATTTAGAATCATGGAAAAGTGTCTTCTAAGAACTTTTAGTAATTTGGAAGAAGTTTCCAACAGTACCAAGGTTTCCAATTTTGGACTTGTAAGGAGTGAGATACGATTTTTCAAAGATCTCATATCAAATCTGAAATTTTCGAAACTTAAGGAAATGGAGTTTTTCGAATTCTCCTTTTCCCCTCGATATCACTTGAACGTTTTACACTTGATTTCAAAGGTGAAAACTCGATTTCTCTTGTGCTTTAAAATCTCGCCTTTGAGCCTCGATTTACGAATAAATAGAGCTCATTTTCATGAGAATTTCCTTAGATTGTACAAGTGTGCAATCTTTCTTAATAATTGGGGATTTTGAGTGATAGTATGTAATAAATGCCGTTGTTTGCTCAGGCATTCAAGAGGACCTTCGAGAGGACCTCACATCGGACGCCTAAGAGTTTAAATCGCACTACTTACTCTCCTTGTGATTAGGTGAGTGTCAAGTGCATGTCTACTTGAACTCCTATGAACTTGATGCATGCTTACTTGTTATCCATGACTTAAGATTTTGAAAATGGAGTCGAGTGTGTACTTTATCGCACTCGTTCTCATTTGAAATGAATAACTCATGCCTGAAATGTTGAAATATATCAAATGCTTGAATTACCAAATGCTTGGAAATATCAAATGTTTGAATGATCTGAATTATATGCTATGGCTGCATACGTCGCTGGAGTGAATCTCCTCGACACCCAAATGTTACATGGGGGACGCCCAAACTCATAGGCCGACCTTGGGACTCGAGTCGGCATGGGCTTGGTCGGGAACCTCGGTGAGCCATGAGAATTACATGGTAAGCTTGACCTATTGGAGAGGTCTCGCTTGGCATACTCGTAGAGTATCGCCTTACAAATGTCGTTCGGGCCAGGTGCGGTGTACGGTGGACGGATGAGAAGTAAGTGGAGATCTACGGATTTGAAATACCGACCCGGTTGACGGAGAGTCATCGCGGGAAGGTATACGAATGACCTTGGCAAAGCAAGTGAAACTTAGCTCTTGAGAGCTACCATATCCTTGAATTGTTTCTGTTTACATTTCATTGAATTGTTTATTCCTCGCACTTTATCAATTGACCTATTATTTGGGCATGTTACTTGGACTATGTGCTTGCATGTGCGTTCTTGGCCTCACGAGCGTTTTGCTCACCCCGTAGATTTGTTTTCCTTAACAGGAATGGATTTGAGGTGGAACTCGGAGGAACCTTTTGATGTACTCTTGTAATTGGGTTTCCAATGGAATTGACTAGTTATTGTGGATGTTGTATATTTTGGGAATTGATGTATCTTTTGGGGAACTAATGTAAGAATTGGGAGACTGATGCATTTGTACTCGTGGTGTACTATTGAATATTGGTTATGGAAGCGACTTTCTTTATTAGACTTGTATTATTGGTTATTTATAGTTAACCTTGAATCGTATTGCCTTGAGTCCTGGCGAGAATTGGGCAGACGTCCCGCGGATACCCTCTGGTTCGCCTTAAGGAGAAGTGGGGGCGTCACATAAAGAATGAAGTAAAATAAAATAATAACCTAACTATTACAACTTTGGCATTTAATTGCCTTCCAAATAATTAAAAAATAAATTAAAACAATTAAAATGACTAAATAAATAAATAAAATAAAAAATTTAAAAGGCATGCAATTACACACATAAAGTCACATAGAAGCACATAGGAGCAAATAAAATAAAATAAAGGAATAGAGTGTACCTCCCTTAAATTGGTTGTCTAATGAAATGTAATTTTCTTATTTACCCTCCAAAACAATAAAATGGTCAAGGCATCACTTTAATTAACAAGTAATCACAAGAAATAGAAATAAACACGAAATTGAATCAATCAAATCATTCAAATAAAAATAAACAACCCATATTTAATAAATTAAAACAAGGACCCAATTGAACCAATTAAAGAAGCTTGAGGGGTCAAATTATTATTATTACAAATATTAGGGAGCTAAATGAAAATAATAGAATTAAGGTTTAAGATGAAGTCTATCAAAACTAAATGCTAAAATCCACAAAAAATGAATGAAAACCCATTTGCTATAGTTAAACAACAAAATCTTCCAAAATTCCACTAAAATTCCAAATCGAAACTATAAATCTATCAACAATCATTAAACCTTCAAATTTCATCCTAAATTCACTAAAACAATCTATCCAAAAATCACATTAAATCATATCAGAGAAAAATAACATGTTAAAAGGACAAAATTGATTAAAATTTCCAATTTTCTGAGCCATAATAACATTAGCTGAAAAATCAGGGGTCAAAGTGCAATTTCCGGATATATTTCATGCAACCTACGAAGAAGCTTTCTTCTTCATTACTGGTTTCTGGGTTCTCAAACGCAGCTCTCAAACGCAATGTCGAATCTCAACCAAACATAATTTGAATCCAAGCAACAGGATCACCGAATATTCTTCTCACTCTTCAACATAAAACTTTTGGGTTTGAACACAAAAAATTCAGAGGAAAGGAGCATGCAAAATCAGGAAAAAATCTTCTGCAACTTGGTTTCATTTTATCAGAATACAAACGCAGCCAATAAACATCAAAGTTTAGGTCAAAACAAGATTGCACAATCTGAGAACTTAACCAAATATCATTACCTGGACATCGTATCTAACCATATGTAGACATGGCAAAATCTTGAGCTTACAATCAGTAAAAATGCAGCAGAGAACAAAGAAAGACACTTGCTGTAAACTCGTGCATGGTACAACAATCAAACAACAAGCAAACTCCAAACTTCAGATAGACTAAAAGCTTCAGCAACCCAAAAAGAAGAATGACTCTGTCAACATGGCTGCAACTCTTATGTTTAAACACAAAAAAAAAATTCAGACGAAGAGAGCTTGCAAATTTGGAAAAATTTCTACAACTTTTTTTCGGCAATTTTAGGGTTAAACATCAACTAAATGAAGCTAAGAATGACTCCTACACCCTGTGTTTCATGGGCTATGACAACACAAAATCCAAACACAGGGATATAAAGCCAGTATCTGAGCTAACAGTTCATACAAAGAGGAAATAAATCACAGCAACAAAGGAGAGAAGAGCAGATCACAAGAACAAGCGAGATTTCAAGACTTCGATATGTTCAGAATCAGTTCAAGTAAAATGAATCACCTTTGCCACTTATGAGATTGAAACAACCACGAAAATTCCTAGGCAAGGCGCACGAAGTCAAGCTACCGAGGAGAATTCTGCCACAGTGATATGCAGCGTTGGAAGAACCGCGACTTTGGGCTCCAATTTGGCCGTGTTGAAGGTGTTCTTAAGGGAGAATTGCTGAACAAAATCTGTTGTCTGACGTCTAGGAAAGGTGCAGAAGAAGAAATTTCATCCTGTGAACTAGAGATTTGATCGAAATTTGACTCTGAACATGGCTGTCCGAAACCCTCTTCTCAATCTCCCTCGCTCTTTCTCTCGCTGTCTCCCCTTTTCTTCCCTCTGGTTTCTTGCCCAAAGCTTCCTCCTCTTGCTCAGTTTTGCTTTTCTTTTTCCCCCAAAACCCTCTGCCTTTCCAATTCTCTTTTCCTTCAGCCGTAAAACCCTTTTTCCTTCCCTGATTTTCTTTCTTTCCTCCTTCCTCAGCCCGAAGGCTCCCCTCTCAGCTCCTCTCTCGGTTACAGATTTTTCCTTTGTTTGCTTAGTCTTTCTCTAGTTTTCCCGTAGCTTCTCCCTTCTCTGTTTCCAGATTTTCTCATCTTCCACCTCCACCCTCTCTCGGTCTCTTGTTGCCCGTAACCTTTCTTGCTCTTCACCAGAATCTCTCCTCCCTTTCTCTCCTCAGCTGCCACCCGAAGCTCTTTCCTTGCTTTTCCCCTTTACCCGTAGCTGAAAATCCTCTCTTCTCAATCTCCTCCCTCTCTTGTTCTCCTTTCTCTTGTTTCTTTCTTATCTTTTTCCTCTAGTTTCCCCGTAGCCCTTTTTGCTAGGTTTCCTTCGTTTTCCTCTTCCTACTCTCCTTTTTGTTTTTGAAACCCTTGTTGGTTCTCTTTTTTTTTCATCCCCCAAAACCCCTATTTTTCTCCCCCGAAGCTGCCTTCTTTTTCTTGCTTGGTTTCCAGATTTCTTTTCTTCTCCCCCGGTTCCCTCCTCTAACCCCTAGCCGCCAAAGCTCTTTCCTTTTTATTTTGTTTTGTTTTTTCTTTTCCTTCCAATTTTCCTAAGCCTAACACCTCACCTTCTAGGTGTTGTATTGTCAAAGAAATAAAGGGACACTTGTCCCTATTGCATGTGCCCCACTTGGCTACTATCACCCTAATACACTTGTCTTCTTATTTTGTTTATTTATTATATATTTTCCAAAGACAATTTAGGTAAACCAAAAAAAAACAAAACGTTAATTCCTTATTGCTCAATTTTATTTATCTTAAAAAATGAATCTAAAAAGGTTTAAAGACAAATTTTGAATTTTTGTGAGAATTTTTCTTTTTTAGAAATTTAGTGCAAAAATCTCTTAAAAATAAAAATTATGAACCTAATTTATAAAAATCGGCAAAAAAAAAACATACTAACCATCATTTAATCAATAAAATAAAACTAAAATTGAATTAAATAACAAATAAGCTAAAATTGGATTAAATACAAAATAAAGCTAAAATTGAATTAAATACAAAATAAAGCTAAAATTGAATTAAATAAATGAAATTTTTGGTGTCTACAGCTTGCCCCTCTTTGTCTGAGTTTCGAAAAGATTCGAGACAAATACGTAGACACCAAATACTTACCTGTGGTTATTCTGTCATGAGCTGAAACCTGTAAACATAAAAAGGTCAGTAGGATACAATCCAAGCCTATCATATCATCAGTTCATGGGATACAACCTAAACCTGTCGAGGTTGATGGGAACGAAACCCAAACCCAACAAGATAAAACGGTCAGTGGAATACAACGTTAATCCTGCCGAAATTCCAAATCCAACAAGAATAAAACGGTCAGTGGAATACAACCCAAGTCTGCCAAGATTCCAACTCCAACACGAGAAAACGGTCAGTGGAATACAACCCAAGCCTGTCCAGATTCCAAATCCAACACGATAAAACGGTTAGTGGGATACAACCCAAACCTGCCGAAATTCCAAATCCAACATGATAAAATGGTCAGTGAGATACAACCCAATCCTGCCTAAATTCCAAATCCAACATGATAAAACGGTCAGTGAGATACAACCCAAGCCTGCCGAAATTCCAACTCCAACACGATAAACGGTCAGTGGGATACAACCCAAGCCTGCCCAAATTTCAAATCCAACATGATAAAATGGTCAGTGGGATACAACCTAAGCATGCCGAAATTCCAAATCCAACATGATAAAATGGTCAGTATTCCAATTCAACACGAGAAAACGGTCAGTGGAATACAACCCAAACCTGCCCAGATTCCAAATCCAACACGATAAAACGGTCAGTGGGATACAACCCAAACCTGCCGAAATTCCAAATCCAACATGGGATACAACTCAAGTCTGCCGAAATTCCAAATCCAACATGATAAAATGGTCAACGGGATACAACCCAAACCTGCCCGGATTCCAAATCCAACATGAATAAAACGGTCAGTGGAATACAACCCAAAACCTGCCGAAATTCCAACTGCAACATGATAAAATAATCAGATTCGAAATCCAACACGAGAAAACGGTCAGTGGGATACAACCCAAGCCTGCCGAAATTTCAAATCCAACATGATAAAACGGTCCAGTGGAATACAACCCAAACCTTACCGAAATTCCAACTCCAACACGATAAACGGTCAGTGGAATACAACCCAAGTCTGCCGAAATTCCAAATCCAACACGATAAAATGGTCAGTGGGATACAACCCAAGCCTGCCGAAATTGCAACTCACGATAAAACGGTCAGTAGGATACAACCCAACCCTGCCGAAATTAGTGGAACGAAACCCAAGCCCAACAAGATAATAACGGTTTTAAGATAACTTTTGAAAATGTAATTTTCAAATCTTGCCCTAGTATAGGGCTTTTTTTTTCTTCTTTCTTCTTTCTTTTTTCCCGGTATCGACCTTCCAATTCACTAGATTCTAACTTACACTTCTTCATCGATTTCAGCTATGAATACCTGCACAGGGGGCTTACCAAAGTACAACATGTACTTAAATTTCTTATTTTAAAAAAATTGATGTAGCTACTACTCATGAAAAGAGCAGCGTTATCGAAGTCAAATTTTGGACGATTGATTCGAAAGTGTATTACTTGACTCTGGGGCGAAATCTTCAAATGTATTACAAAATTTGCCCCAGTGTGAGCCTGTTTTGCGAAATCTCACAAATAAAATTTGCCTCAATTTTGTTATTCGAAACACGTATGGACCTGCAAGAGAAAAAACAATTAATGCCACCACCATTCGACCCGTCTAGCTTTCAAGAAACGTGTAAACATGAATATTTTGATGCTTTCCCCTCGATGCTGTAAAAACTCCACTTTGCTTTGTGAACTGTATCAAGTTTCGTTGATTTCCAATGCTAATAAAGTATAACATTTGGTATTCAGGGACTTTCAATAAATCAGAGGGATTGCCATTTGATAAACTCAAAGGGATAACGAGACCATGAAACACAAGGAAAATATTTTATTTACACAAAAATGATGAAAATTCAAGTAAAATGAAGGCAACGATTTACCTTTATTGATAGAAAATTAATTTTAGAGAAATGAGCCTATACACTCAAAAGTTTATGTTTGATGAACTAAAACACTTTGATTCTCGAACAAGATTGCCACGTTTGACTCTTGGATATCGTTCCTCCGGAATTCAATGCCGGCAGGAAAATCACCAATGTGAGGAGAATCCAAACGAACCTGAATCACCAGCTTTTCAAATCCAAACTCATTTTTCCTCATAAAACCCTACCTTAACGTCCTTTCGGGTTTTCGCTAAGACTATCCCCACCTTTTTTTATCTCCCTTTTCTTTTATTTTCATCCTTCATTTTTCTTTTTCCTTTCCTTTTATTCTTCTTTTCTTTCTTCTTTTTTTATTTTCCTGTTCAAAGGTGCCCTTTTGGGTTTTCACCCCGATGAACAAATCTTGTCGATAGTCTTTATCAATTCAGAAATGTATTTTAAGAAATGACGGCATCAGTGCAACAATCCTTCTCTTGCGAAATTGGTGAAGGTGTATTGACATCATTTGCCATTTGATTAGAAAATTTTCCAAAAGAGGCGATACAAAAAACAGAAGTCAGGACTTTCGGCTTTTGTAATAAGGTCTGGTGAGGTGCTAAGAAAAGGTTAAGGCTTGAAGGCAGATTTCAAAAGTGGTTTAAATGATTTGAGATCGCATTGTTGTGTCAACCCTATTTTAGGGTTAAATCAAAACTTGCCACAGTTTATTCTCAACTGAGGTTCTCTTTTCTTTCATTTTCCCTTCTCTTTTTCATTCCATTCATCTTTTGAAATTTTTCAAAAATTTGCCCCAGTTTATTTTAACTGAGGCTTTCTTTCATTCATTTCCTTTTGTTCCTCTATCACTTTTCACCTCTTGAGCCTTTTTTTCCTCCTTTTCTTTCAACTTAAACTTGCTTCAGTATGAGGTTTGCGATCCTCAGGGATTGTCAAACGAAATAATTTATTCTGAAAGTTCAAAAGGGATAATTAGAGATAGAATGTTTAATTGAAAGGAAGAAGATCTGACTTTCATTCCATTCCTCACATTAACCCTGAAAGGAAACTCCCATCTATCAGATAAAGAATTTCTTGCACATATTCGAATTGATCGGCTAAGGAAAAACTTGTCCATCCATTTCTGCGAGAACAAGTACTCCACCAGGCAATATCTTCTTGACCATAAAAGGGCCCTGCCAACTTGTTGCAAACTTGCCTTTAACTTCCTCTAGTATTTGCAAAATCCATTTCAACACTTTATCTCCTTCTACGAATAGTCGTGGATTGCTCTTCTTAATGTAACACTTTTTCTGTTTCTCCTTCAAATGAATGTAATTTTTATTTCCTTGACGTTGACCCCAGTGCCAATATTAATGATTTCTGCTTCTTCTAACTTCGATTTGGATTTCTCTTCATACTATTCAAGATTTTTAACAAAGACTTCAGATTCTTCCTTGTTATCGCTCTCGTCTTGAATTTTCAATTCCAAAACTCGTGAGAGATATCGAGATTGCAGTCATCAAATTCCGAAACGATGATATCCAAAGGGTCAATATGTTTTATTTTTGGCCATCTGAAAAGAATGAGATAAATACAACAATGCGTAAGTAAAATAATTGAAAAATGAACACTGTGCATTCATTGAATTTCAAATAAAGGACAAAACGTCATAATATGCTATTTAACAAATGATACGCTATTTAACATAAGATTTGTATTGAAAAGACATTTGAGTCAAAACTATTTACAAAACGAAAATGCAAAAGATGAACAATGCGAATGATTTCTTTCATGGTTCACACCAAAGCAATCCCCTAGATTTACCAAAATTCCTTCGGGAGGGAATGTGATTTGCAGTCCAGTTTTAGATGGCTCTTCGAGCACAAAAGGCTTCTGGACTATTTCGATTACTTCATTCTCCCCCACAGTGGCAGTGCTCAAACTCCTCATCAGTGGTAATGGCCCCTACAATATCTTTATGCTCAGGAAGGGTTATTGCTGACATTCGGCCATGATTCACCTTTTTCCCTTAAAATTATGTCCCCAGCGTCAATCATATCTTGGATCTTACGCTTTAGTGCCCGACAATTGCGGTAGAGTGGCCAGATTTCCAGAGTGATATGCACAAATGGTTGAGGATCATAACCAGCAGGAAGGCCTTAGGGTAGGTTTGGGGAGACACCATGCCAATTTTACCAGCAGCCTTAGTTGCTCGTATAATTGGTCAATGGGTCGGCCCAAATTGGTAAAGGTACGGTATTGGATTTGATTTTGAGTTTTATTGGTTTGAGAATGATTATAGGTTTGGTTGTTCGGCAGAAAGTCTTGGATTGTAAAGAGGCGAGGTCGAGTTTGCAAACTTGGCTGAAAAATCTGGAAAGGTGGCGCAGGTATGTTTGTGTAGTTGGGTCGGGGACGAGGATGGTTGACAGTAGTGTGATAGACAGAACGGGAGTTTGGGTAATAAGGGTAGGGGAATGAGTAGTGGATCGGTTCTGAACTGGGTCTAGTCGGGGGCCCTGATCCCAAACGAAAGCATTCTCTCCTTCCTTCTTATTGAACTGAGGTTTCTTGCCACTACCACTTTGACCTTGCAAGGCTTCCAGTTGCATTTTCAAGGTTGACACGTTGACTATCTTTCCTGCCTTGACGAATTCGTCAAATTCTTCTAACTTGTTTACAATAGCTGCAAATGAGCATCCAGTCATTCGAAAAATTTCCTCAAAATAAGGCGGGTCGTGAGCCTTGATAAATGTTCGAACAATTTCGTCTTCGGACATCGGGGGTTCCACTTTAGCGGCTAGTTTCCTCCAACGTTTGGCATACGTCTTATGATCCTCCATGGTTTCCTCTTGGTCCCCTCAAGTGTGGTCCTCGTTGGAGCAAGCTCGCAATTGTACTCATATTGTCTTACAAAAGCGGTTGACAAATCCACCCATGTCCTCATTTCTTCAGGCTTTAAATTGGAGTACCAATCCAGGGCATCGCCTTCCAAGCTCTCGGGGAATAAACGTATTGGCAAATTTTCATCATCTACTGGCTTTCCCAACTTATTTGCAAATAGTCTTAAATGCGTCTTGGGTTACCAGTTCCATCATACTTACTAAATTTGGGTGTTTTAAAACCAAAGGCCATTGCATGTTGGAAAAAGACACAACTCATCGTAATTAAGCCTCCAGACTTGCTCAATCTTTGGTTTTTCTCATGAATTCCTCAAATTTATCCAATCTTTTCAACAGATTTTTGTCTATTGGGCGGAAGATTCACCCGTTTCCACCTTCCCTTGCATAGCAGCATCCAACATGAATGGTTCAGTGGTGGTGTGATGAGGTACTTGAGAGTTTGGGTAATTCTGAGGTGCTTGAATGCTGGCCGGGTTGACTTGGATGTTATGGGGTAAGTGTATGGAAAACTGGAAGGGGTAGGTGAAAGTCTCTTCGAGTATGTTTGCAAAGGACGGTGCAAAGGTAACTTGGGTATGGGACAGAGGAGGTGGTTGGTGTTCTATTTCAGGTTGGCTGATAGGCATGGATCATGTTGGATACCGCCACTGCTAGCAACCAGTTGGTCAATTATGCGCCTTTGGGTTGTTATTTCTTCGCTCATTTCATTGAATTTGTTTAACATCTCGCTCAATTGAACTCCCAAATTTGCAGTGTCTGCTGGAGGTGCCGTTGCAGATTTATCGGATAATTCAAGATGTGTACTCATGTTTACATTATTTCTCAAAGTTTGGCTACGTGATCGTGTAATGACGGGGTTTCTTCGTGTAGCTATGTTTACAATTACCTGAAAATTGAAGAAAAACCCTATTTAGATTCCCCTCTCAATTAACTACTGTCAAAAAGAAAGAAAAAGACGGGAGTTAGTAAAAATTAAAGTAATTCGGATGCATGTCCTATTGGGGGAGCCATTTTTGTGCCAAGGGTAGGCCTAGAATGAAAATGCAATCCTCTAGAGTAGGCACCATACAATACCTGATGGACCCGATCAACTTATTGACATTTGATTGGAAGGCAATTTGAAAATTTTGAGCCAATTGAACAGCGTGAGACCTCTAACGAAATGAGAACAAATTCGAATGAATGAATTAATACAAATTGATTTAACTTTGACCAACTTGTTATTGGAGAGATTGCAATTTCTCAACATGGATCAAAACTCTAATCTATCAAATGGAATAAACACAACGGGTGATTTTCTTAAAAACAACTAACCTTTCCAGCTCCAAATTTGACATCGAAACCTTAAGTTGTCAAATGGAGAGGATGAAATTGATGATTTATTCAAAAATTGACTGGATCGCCCTAAAAATGGGTAAATTAGTCAAATTGATGATTTATTCAAAATTGAATGGATTGAGTTAATGATTTATTCAAAAGTGACTAAATTGTTCTAAGAGTGAACGAATTAATCAAATGGAGTTAATGATTTATTCAAAAAAATAACTGAATTGTCCTAAAAATAAATGAATTGATTAAATGGATTGGCTGAAATTGGTCAAATGGATTGAAAAAAATGAATAATCGGTTCAAATGGATTGAATGAAATTGATGGTTTATTCAAAAATCGATTGAATTGTCTGCCCATTGGTGATTTTCAAACTCACAAATTTTGTTGCAACGCATTAGTCTATAGCCTTCTAAAATCAAGATTTGGTCTCAATATATTTATCGTCTCAACAATGACTAATTATTCGTGAATTTCTTTAACTTAATGTCCTTTACGCAAGGAATTTTTACCAACTATGTTAAAATGGCCAAAAGATGATTGTTAGATGCTCATATTCTAATGTGCAAAAATTGTTCTATTATCATGAAAAAGATCGGATCCTACCTTACGCGTGCACTACCCCTTTGGATGGTACAAGAAATATAGACGTGCAAGTCTCATTGGATTACATATCCGAGACACAAAGTGACTTATTCCTAACACGGGATTCCCTAAATGGCATTCCCTCTAAGGATTATGCATGATGCCAATTTATCAAAACAATTAAATATGCAATTTGAAATGAAACATGACCTATGGAACCCTTCGTATGCTAGGGTGAGCCTAAAACGATATGCAATTATTAGTCTACAAATGCGATACATCGGAATCTTAAACGTGCAATAGCCTATCTAAGAGGGTAGGTTCTAAAAGAAGATTATGCCAGATCTCTTATTTTCTAGCATTTATGAATGCAAAAGACGAGAAAACAAGGAAATGTTAGTTCAACACATAACACGTTGTGGCAATTAAATAATATAAAAAGCAAAAAGAAAAATAGGAAAGAGGGGTGGAATCCCTCCCCTCGTGCTTAGTGTTCCTAGTTGGGTCAGGTTGACTCTATCCTTGGGTATTTCTAATATGGATGCATGAGGTTTGGCTTACTAATGCAATCTAGACTCGATCAGGCTTCAGGCTTCAGGCTCCCAAGCCTTCAGACCAAAAGGCGAAGGGTCATCAATTCTCGGGCCTTCGGTTGGTGGCTCGAGTGATCCCTTAGGCATCGCTATGGACGCAGAGCACACCATCCGCCTACCTAAGGAAATCGATCCTAATCCTACAAGGAAGTGTGGGAAACGCCCACGAAAAAGAAAAAATAGGGTAAAAAGTCATGCATGCACGTATGAGGTGCTTTCTTTTGAGGGGAGGGGTTACATTACCATCAAATGCGGTTGACGGTTCTAGGGTAGCTACCCCCCAAGATACAAGCGCGATACAAGTAAAAAACAAATAAATAAACCATCCATTTATCACATACGCGGTGTGCGAGGGGTGATTGCGAGCGTATGAAAATGCAAAACCCTAAAAAAGAGGAAAAAGGGGAAGGAAAAAGAAAAATAAAAATAAAAAGAATGCAACCTAAAACCTCCAAATGTGATATATAAGAAGCTTAGAATAAGAAAAGAATTGACTAAATTAAATGCTCGGACCCTCTATAGTCTCAAGTGGAGTCGCCAAACTGTCGCGTCTCATTTTTAAAATGAAAAATAATGTGTTTATAAAAAATGGATTTTTGATTAATTTTGATTGGAAAATTATGAGTTTTTGTTTTTAGAAAAATGAATAAAGAAACGGGCCTAAATGGGACTAAAAAGTGCAACGATTTTTAACCCAAGAATAATAGTTTCAAAAGGGTTTTTAATGGAAAAATAGGAGTCGCCACTTGGTCTGGGGTTAAGGTGTATCAAGTCACCTAAAAATGAATTTTTAAAATAAAACAAAGTAGAAAAACCCTTTTTAAACGACTCCAACTCTTCGAAAATCAGAGAAAAGTGTTTGGGAATCACATTTGAAGAAAGGGAAGGCAAGGATAAAATCCAAAGCACCCTTTCAACCTAGCCAATGCTAGTTGTGTGATTTAGTCAAAGATTTTTTTTATTTTAACCTAAAAATTTATCACATTTGGATGTCACTATATGAATGCAAACCTAAATCTAATGGTTATCGGAAGGGTTAATATGTTTCTTCGAATTTTTAATTGGCGCAAATCGCATTAATTGTGACGCCCATGTTGGCTCTTTGAAGAGGTCACGAATAGTAAAAAATATGAAACTCGAAGTAAAGAAAAGAAAATAATAATTATTCAAATATATATGATCTAAAGGAATGCATCATAACGGGTGCGGGGGGAACTAACACTCGCAAGTTCAATTTTCCTTTTAATAGAGGGTATACGAGCGTGCTAAAGCTAGAAAATCCATACTCGTCCATATCCCATAGTTAAGGGGTATTTCTCCTATCTAATCAAGCAAAAATGATCTAACCTAGTTCTAACTTTTCTTAAATGAAATGCAAGTCTAATGTCATGATTCACACATAGGGGTAAGGAATATACATATAAGGGAAATATGGGATAAGGGATATACATATAAGGAAAATGTCATGCAAAATGATAAAACCCTAAATAGTAGAAATATGCATGAAAATGTAGTGATTGTCACACAAGCATGATCTAGCGCGTGGATGGTCCCTAAGGATCTTGTATTGGACTAGCCCATATCTATAAGTTCTCGCTAGCGTTGGACTAGTGAGAAATTAGAAATGAGGGCCACAACTAGCATTGGATTAGTGTGGAATCGAAAAAAGGGGGCCACAACTAGCGTTGGACTAGTGTGGTGACTCATGCATTTATTACAATCAAATAAATCATATAAAACATAATAAAACAAATAAACACATAAATCACATATAGTACATAACACATAAGCATGATATCTAGATGCAAGATCCTAAGAAAACGAGTAACACGTAAACACACAAGCATGCAAAACACACAATGCAAATAAAGCAAATAAATCCCTAACTATTACATTTGGGGGCCCTAACTACAATCTAAAGGGGGTAAAGAATGAAGTAAAATAAAATAATAACCTAACTATTACAACTTTGGCATTTAATTGCCTTCCAAATAATTAAAAATTAAATTAAAACAATTAAAATGACTAAATAAATAAATAAAATAAAAACATTTAAAAGGCATGCAATTACACACATAAAGTCACATAGAGCACATAGGAGCAAATAAAATAAAATAAAGGAGTAGAGTGTACCTCCCTTGAATTTGTTGTCTAATGAAATGTAATTTTCTTATTTACCCTCCAAAACAATAAAATGGTCAAGGCATCACTTTAATTAACAAATAATCACAAGAAATTGAAATAAACACGAAATTGAATCAATCAAATCATTCAAATAAAAATAAACAACCATATTTAATAAATTAAAACAAACAAGGACCCAATTGAACCAATTAAAGAAGCTTGAGGGGTCAAATTATTATTATTACAAATATTAGGGGGCTAAATGAAAATAATAGAATTAAGGTTTAAGATGAAGTCTATCAAAACTAACTGCTAAAATCCACAAAAAATGAATGAAAACCATTTGCTATAGTTAAACAAAATCTTCCAAAATTCCACTAAAATTCCAAATCGAAACTATAAATCTATCAACAATCATTAAACCTTCAAATTTCATCCTAAATTCACTAAAAAAATCTATCCAAAAATCACATTAAATTATATCAAAGAAAAATAACATGTTAAAGGGACAAAATTGATTAAAATTTCCAATTTTCTGAGCCATAATAACATTAGTTGAAAAATCAGGGGTCAAAGTGCAATTTTCGGATATATTTCATGCAACCTACGAAGAAGCTTTCTTCTTCATTACTGGTTTCTGGGTTCTCAAACGCAGCTCTCAAACGCAATCTCGAATCTCAACCAAACATAATTTGAACCCAAGCAACAGGATCATCGAATATTCTTCTCACTCTTCAACATAAAACTTTTGGGTTTGAACACAAAAAATTCAGAGGAAAGGAGCATGTAAAATCTGGAAAAAATCTTCTGCCACTTCGTTTCATTTTATCAGAATACAAACGCAGCCAATAAACATCAAAGTTTAGGTCAAAACAAGATTGCACAATCTGAGAACTTAACCAAATATCATCACTTGGACATCGTATCTAACCATATGTAGACATGGCAAAATCTTGAGCTTACAATCTGTAAAAATGCAGCAGAGAACAAAGAAAGACACTTGCAGTAAACTCATGCATGGTACAACAATCAAACAACAAGCAAACTCCAAAACTTCAGACAGACTAAAAGCTTCAGCAACCCAAAAAGAAGAATGACTCTGTCAACATGGCTGCAACTCTTATGTTTAATCACACAAAAAAAAATTTCAGACAAAGAGAGCTTGCAAATCTGGAAAAATTTCTACAACTTTGTTTCGGTAATTTTAGGGTTAAACATCAACTAAATGAAGCTAGGAATGACTCCTATACCCTGTGTTTCATGGGCTATGACAACACAAAATCCAAACACAGGGATATAAAGCCAGTATCTGAGCTAACAGTTCATACAAAGAGGAAACAAATCACAACAACAAAGGAGAGAAGAGCAGATCACAAGAACAAGCGAGATTCAAGACTTTGATATGTTCAGAATCAGTTCAAGTAAAATGAATCACCTTTGCCACTTATGAGATTGAAACAACCACGAAAATTCCTAGGCAAGGCGCACGAAGTCAAGCTACCGAGGAGAATTCTGCCACAGTGATATGCAGCGTTGGAAGAACCGCGACTTTGGGCTCCAATTTGGCCGTGTTGAAGGTGTTCTTAAGGGAGAATTGCTGAACAAAATCTGTTGTCTGACGTCTAGGAAAGGTGCAGAAGAAGAAATTTCATCTTGTGAACTGGAGATTTGATCGAAATTTGACTCTGAACATGGCTGTCCGAAACCCTCTTCTCAATCTCCCTTGCTCTTTCTCTCGCCGTCTCCCCTTTTCTTCCCTCTGGTTTCTTGCTCAAAGCTTCCTCCTCTTGCTCAGTTTTGCTTTTCTTTTTCCCCCAAAACCCTCTGCCTTTCCAGTTCTCTTTTCTTTCAGCCGCAAAACCCTTTTTCCTTCCCTGGTTTTCTTTCTTTCCTCCTTCCTCAGCCCGAAGGCTCCCCTCTCAGCTCCTCTCTCGGTTACAGATTTTTCCTTTGTTGCTTAGTCTTTCTCTAGTTTTCCCGTAGCTTCTCCCTTCTCTGTTTCCAGATTTTCTCATCTTCCACCTCCACCCTCTCTCGGTCTCTTGTTGCCCGTAACCTTTCTTGCTCTTCACCAGAATCTCTCCTCCCTTTCTCTCCTCAGCTGCCACCCGAAGCTCTTTCCTTGCTTTTCCCCTTTACCCGTAGCTGAAAATCCTCTCTTCTCAATCTCCTCCCTCTCTTGTTCTCCTTTCTCTTGTTTCTTTCTTACCTTTTTCCTCTAGTTTCCTCGTAGCCCTTTTTGGCTAGGTTTCCTTCGTTTTCCTCTTCCCACTCTCCCTTTTTTTTTTGAAACCCTTGCTGGTTCTCTTTTTTTTTCATCCCCCAAAACCCCTCTTTTTCTCCCCCGAAGCTGCCTTCTTTTTTTGCTTGGTTTCCAGATTTCTTTTCTTCTCCCCCGATTTCCTCCTCTAACCCCTAGCCGCCAAAGCTCTTTCCTTTTTATTTTTGTTTTGTTTTTTCTTTTCCTTCCAATTTTCCTAAGCCTCCCAAGTGTCCTAACACCTCACCTTCTAGGTGTTGTGTTGTCAAAGAAATAAAGGGACACTTGTCCCTATTGCATGTGCCCCACTTGGCTACTATCCCCCTAATACACTTGTCTTCTTATTTTGTTTATTTATTATATATTTTCCAAAGATAATTTAGGTAAACAAAACGTTAATTCCTCATTGCTCAATTTTATTTATCTTAAAAAATGAATCTAAAAAGGTTTAAAGACAAATTTTGAATTTTTGTGACAATTTTTCCTTTTTTAGAAATTTAGTGCAAAAATCTCTTAAAAATAAAAATTATGAACCTAATTTATAAAAATAGGCAAAAAAAATACATACTAACCATCATTTAATCAACAAAATAAAACTAAAATTGAATTAAATAACAAATAAAGCTAAAATTGGATTAAATACAAAATAAAGCTAAAATTGAATTAAATACAAAATAAAGCCAAAATTGAATTAAATAAATGAAATTTTTGGTGTCTACAGGTTCATGTTATCATTTTTCAATGTTTTGACTCTAAGTAATGTATTATCAAACTTTCATTCACGACAAGTACTAAACACGCCAACCCAGCCTCTAACAGGCAATAGATGGTGCACATATATGCGCATCAATATTTTATGCACTTACAATAGTACAAGGGGTTGGAATATTCTTGCTAGTTGAAGCATGATAAACATTCCCATATTCCTAGTGAATTTCAAATTTATCGACCGGAAAAAAAGTTGAAAGTGATTTGTCTTGAAGAAAATGAAAAAGCTAGTGATAAGTAATCTGTAAAAATCCTTATAATCTATTGGGAAAATGATACTGGTGCAAACACACAATATCAGAGTTAATCTAATACAAATTACTCTTTACCCAAGTACTAATTAAAATAGGAACAAACCAAATCACCAAGCAATGATATCAATATTAATAATAAAATACAGAAAAGTAAAAGGCATAGGATACCAAGATTTTTAATGTGAAAAATCCAAATTAAGAAAAATTACGGGATCTAATCTAGTCAAAATCTCCACTATCACAATAATGGGAATACACAGGTCTACTGGAAGCATTCGAATGACAACATCGTCATCAACATCAATTAAGTAAAATTGCTACAAATTTGTCTACCAGAAACTACAACTATCAAGAAGCGGGTTTGGAAGGGTGTTATGAAGCGAAGAAGATATCCAAAATCGAAACTGGTAAATGGGTAGAGCTTAACGAGATGATCACGGAACTAAAATTTCATCTCAATCGAATTTCAAATCACCATCCGATCAAGGTCTTGAAATTACAATCTTCTCTCTCTATCTCTAGCTTCATTTTCTCCCAAACACTCTTTTTTCTCTCTCTTCGTTTCACACAAGATTGGCGGTTGAAGCTTCTTAACTTGTTTCATGGTTGAAACCATCAAGTCTTAAGACTTGGAAATCATTTGGTCAATTTGACCAACTTAAATGTGTGGTCTTTAGGTTTGTGATTTGACCCAACAAATGGGTTGGACCCACAAGCCCAACAATCTCTCCCTCAAGCTCATTTGAGAGATTCCACCAAACCTGCTTCTTGTTTGCAAAACAAAAGTTTCTCCCTATCAACATGTCAACACTGCTACCATTTGTGTGATCTTTCTCAAATGTCAACAACTTGGAATCTAACACATTCCGAACCCAGTGATACCTCACATCAATATACTCGGATCGAAAATAAAATGTAGAATTCTTACACAGATGAATGACATACTGATTATTGCAGTGAAAACTGTACTTCTCTTGCTTCATACCCAACTCCTGAAGGAATTTCTACAACCAAAAAGCCTTCTTACATGCTTCAGTGGCTGCAATATACTCTACCTCAATACTGGAAAGGGTGATAAACTTCTGTAACTTGTTTTTCCGTGACACAACTCCCCATACAAAAATCATTAAGTACCCAGATGTGGATTCCTTGTTGTCGAGATCACATGCCATATATGCATCGGTATACCCATTTACCATAGTCTTGCTATTGCTGAAAAACAAAAACAATTTGAAAGTTCCCTTGAGATACCTGAGGATCTATTTGACAATATTCCAATGCTCCCTACCAGGATTGAAAAGATACCAGCTGACCATTTCAACTACATGAGTAGTATCTGATCTGGTGTAAACCATAGCATACATCAAACTACCAATACACGACGCACAAGGAACCTTTCTCATGTCTTCTTTGTCTTCTCACTCGTTGGACACTGCTTGATACTCAACTTGAAGTGACCTACAAGTGGAATAGAGACTTCTTTAGTTTTGCTCATATTAAACCTATCAAACACCTTCTTAATGTACTGTTCTTGAAACAACCAAATTTTTCCATTTTGCTTGTTCCGAAAGATTTTTATCCAAAAAATCTATCTAGCGGGAACTAAATCCTTCATTGCAAAGGATTTACTCAGCTCCTTTTTCAACCTATCAATTTTCATAGCATCATGACCAACAATCAACACGTCATCAACATATAACAAGAGAATAATAAAATTATCATTAGAAAAATTTTTCACATAGAAACAATGAATAGATGTAGTCCTATGATACTCATGATCTATCATTAAAGAGTCAAACTTCTTGTACCACTGCCTTAGCATCTATTTCAATCTATACAAGGTTCTCTTTGCCACTTTCTTCGAATCCTTCTAGTTGTTTCATGTAAATTTCTTCTTCCTAGTCACTATGTAAGAAAGTTGTCTTTACATTAAGTTTCTCAATCTCCAGACTCAAATTAGATGCAATTTCAAGAACAATATGGATTGACGACATCTTTAGCATAAGAGAAAAAATTTTCTCAAAATCTACACCTTTCTTCTGACTGAATTCTTTCACAAACAATCATGCCTTATATTTTTGGTTCTGAGTTATGCTCTTGAATTTTCAACCTATAGACCTATTTTTTCAGTACTATCTTGCCCTTAAACAGCTTCACCAAATCATAGGTATGATTTCTAGGCAAGGACATCATCTCTTCTTGCATAACTTGCAAACTAGTTTTCTTTCCTCTCATGCTCTAGAGTCTCACTATAGGACCTCAGTTCCCTTCCATCTATCAAACAACACATACTCATTAGGATTATATGTGTTAGAAGGTCTCCTCTTTCTAATAGATCTCCTAAATTCATCTTGTGGTGGTGCCTCTTAATCAAGTTCATTAGTAGTAGATCATCATCATCAATATCCTCTCTCTACTCTGTCTCAGCTCGCCCATGGTCATAATTAATTGGTAATAGAACAGGATCCGAAATATGAACTAATAGGAATGTCATTTAAGGATCTTCGCTTATCATCTTTATCAATGTCCTCAATGATTTGATCTTCATGGAAAACAACATCTTTGCTTTTTGTAAGGCCCAAAAACAATCTAAAGTAGGGTGAATTAGGTTGATCACATAAACCAAACAAATAAAATAAGTTTTCACCCATAAAAGCACTCCCAACTAATTGCACAAATTTACAATCATAAAACAAATGTAGAGCAATAAAGATTGCACATGTACACAAAATTAAAAAGAAAAGAGATAGAAATCCAAACCAAAACTTTTAAATTCTTTCCAAATGTGAAATCAATCCTAATCCAATAGCTTTTTCAATTGATGGCGTTGCAAACTATCTTATACATAAGAAAGATCACTCTCTGCTCATCCTAAACACTCTTTAGTTGAGTTAAAGAGTTTTACAACTCTCCTAATTAACGCTCACTCTGCTACAGTTGATTACCAGCTAACCAACCAACCAAGAGCTATTATATAAATGAGACTCGCCTTTACAAATTTAGTTCTCCTCTTAAAAAACCTTCACAACCCAACTTTTCCATACCTATACAATAATCAAAGTATTTTTCTATCCAAATATCACTCTTGAACACTTGTATTTTATGTAGGCAAAAGTCTCTTTTCTTCTTCATACTTAGGGTATTTAAAGATAGTGAAACTTTATTCCAAAAGCTTTTCCAACTACCAAAAAACTAGCTGATAGAAAACTAGCTATTAGGAGTATCAGATGTCCGATCCTCTAATGCGTGCGTCTGATAGTATGTTCTCAGTCTTATCGGACGGCCAATGAAATTTTTGCATCCGACTGGTCTTGCATTCGACAGAGATCAGAATATTGAGATGTTTCATTAAAATTTATCGGAAAGTCAATCTAAGAAGTTTGCATCCGATATGACTGTTCGAAACGTTCTTGTTGATTATCAGACGTCTAGTACTTCCGTTACAAGCGTCTGATAGCCTCAATAGTGTTTGCTCTATGTGATTCAAATTTTTCTTCATTCTTTTGGCCTTGCCACCTGTTCTAGAAACTTTCTCACGTGAAAACCATTAATCTAAATCATTATTTTGTTTCGTTATCATCAAAATCAAGAATTGATTAACATAAGTTTTCAATCTCCCCCTTTTTAATGAAGACAAATAAAATGATAATTTTTTTGATAAAATAAACTCCCCCTTAGTATAAGTCCATAATTCAAAGAAATATCATTCAATCTCCCCTTTTGACATTATATAAAATAAATAAGCATAAAGGGACATTATACAAGAAGAAGAAATCAGAAGAAACTCTCCTTAAAATCAAGGCCATCATTCTCATCAAATATCTCCTTTTTAAAATAATAATGTAACTTAAATAAGCACAAGGAGATGATTCACATTCAAAGATTTATTTCCTTTCAAAAGTATATTAACAAGTACATGCCAAGAGAATTATGTAAAGAATTATTTTCAAAGTAATTTTTACTCATCCATACTTCAGTACCTCCTATTTTGAAAAATTTACAAATGGGCCACCAATGGATACATAAAAGTTTCATCAAAACAAGAGTTGATTAACATTCAAACACATGTGATGCAACTATCTCAATTATTATGAGGTTAAAAACATTTCATCTTTCTAAACATAAATGATATGAAATTTACTAGATCGATATCAAATTCATTTTCTTATGTGATGTCAACATGCATAGATATAGCATTTAAGTACAAAGTGACCAAATAACATCGCAATTCTTTCACTTGCATAAAATAATATGCTCACTTTAACTAAATTAGGGTACAATACTCTCACACATTAACTAGGAGATACATTATATCTAGTGATGAAACTATGCCAAATTTAGATAATTTGCATAATTCACATATAAACTCATAGAAAATAGATATAAAGGATTTTTTCCCCTTTCTTTTGCAAGTCAAGAACATATTTAAGAAAAATTTAGGGAATGTTCTATTCAAAGAAACTAGCACAAAAATAAAAAGATGTTCTATTCAAAGAAAAATGCAAATTAGCATATATGATATAGTTTAACTTATAAACCATCACCGATTTCCAACACTCAAGATTTGAGATAAATATCACAATTCAATTTTGGAAATGTACCTCATTATAGACATAATTTTGTATCCATTTGAAAAACTTATTACCTCTATAATCTTCCATATTTACCTTTCATTCTTTCACCCCTTTTTCGACCTTTCAATTTCCTTGTTTTTTTAACTTCAAGTGACATTTTGTATCATCTTTCAAGTTCCACTTGGATTAATTTCTTCTTGGATACCTACACAAGTGAACTCACTTTTGGTACCCAATTATTCTTGGTTCATGGGGTTTAGTCCTATCCTTTAATATCCAAATAGTTTTCATTCTCAAATTCACATTTCTTTTCACATAACACTCTCTTTTCATATGGTCATGTTGGTAACAATAATCACATAGAATATGAGTATTTCTCACATGAGAGGATCTAATAAAGTATAATCCATCTTTCTATGGGTAGTAAAATTTTTGTTAACCAAAGTGCTCCTCATCTTTTTCTTTTCCAAAACACATTGTTTCTCTTTTTAAGAAAATTAATAAGATAATTCATTTTTTTCTTAACAAGGTTTGTTCTTCTTTAATCTTTTCATAAAACTTTATTTTTGCATCCAATTTTTTTTTTTCAAATCACTTTGATTGCAAACGATATCAACTTTAGACCTTTTTAAATCATCATCCTTCTTCAACTTTTTATTTTCTTGAAAAGGATTTGAATTTTTCTTTAACAAAGTATTGATGTTGATTTTCAAATCCCTATTATTTGTATAAAACTCCTTCAAATTATCATCCCTGGCCGCACCCTACAACAACATGTTGATTGGGAGGTTTGCTTACTCTTGGCCACCAATGGAGAACATCAGGAGATTCTTCACGTCTGTCGGATTGAAAGGCTCTTGCGAGGTGGGTTTGCTTGACTCCAAACACGTCCTCATTCGGCCTTCCACGGAAGAGGACTACGCCATGATCTTCTTCAAAAGAACATGGTTTGTCCAAAACTCGCCCATGACAATCTCCAAGTGGATGATGGACTTCATGATTAATCAGGAATCCTCGATTGCACCAGTGTGGGTTTCCTTGCCATGGTTACCATTACCGTTGTTTGAGAAGAAATACCTACTCAAGATTGGGTCATTGATTGGAAGACCGCTACAGGGTGGACTCTGCGACCCTCACTCTTAAACGACCGTCAATTGCACGTCTACTGATGGAGGTGGATGTGGCGAAGCCTCCTATTAGGAGAATTTGGATAGGGGATGATGAGGTAGGGCAATGGCAGAAACTTGAGTATGAAGGTTGGCCAGATTTCTGCGGGTTTTGTGAAAGGATTGGGCATCGTGAGGCAGACTGCTACATGAAGAATCCATCACTCAAGCAAGTTCATCCAAAGGAGATGCTTGATAGACTTGTCCAGGCATACCGCCCCAAGTCTCAGCACGATAAGGGTAAGGAAATCGTGGATGTCAGATAGCATAGCAATTTGGAGGCATCTGCTCAGCAACTGCAGGTCGGCACAGGAGGTATTCATCTGAGCGAGACCCAGCGATTTGCGCCAGTACCAGTTTCAGATTCGATGTCGCGTCCAGTTCTTTCTCAAGGGGAACAGCATGCGGCGCCAGCTAGCGGAAAGGGGAGTAGTGATGATAACAAGCCGCAATCTAGGGTCGCAACAGCTACACTGCCCTACGGAACGGCATGTGACAATGCTGGAGTTGGGGGAGATGATTCTCACTGCGGAAGCTTCTCGTCAACTAGATAACACTGATAAGGAACCAGTGGTGATGTCAGGAGAGGAGTCCCAGGCCAGAGTAGAACATCACGGTTTGCTGGTGCAGCACGATCTCGTCAAGCTAGTTCACATTCGAGTCTCGGAACCAGTTCCTATTTTCAACTCCTTCGAAGTACTGGGTGCTGTGGACAACGCTGATCATCCAAGGCTGACCGGAGGTTGTCGTTCAGCCGGCGTTTCGACCCGCTCAACTCCTACAAGCGCCAAGCCGTTACGTCGGAGCAAGTCGTTGGATCGTGAATCGGGGGAGACTATCCTCGCTGCTAGGTTGCAGCAACTTCAAACGGGTTTCGAATGTCACCTGCGCAAGGCTGCACTGCTGGATCCTATGTTACCGCGAGGCGCGGTGATTGAAGCGAAGGACATTGAACTTCTCAACAATCTCTCCAAAAAATCTGGACGGCCAATTAACTATAATAAAATGTTACAGCAATACTTATCTCAAGCTAAATTATCTCTTGTCCCTCATGATTAGTCCCATTAATTTTCTTGTTTGGAACATAAGGGGCGCTGCCCGGGCAGATTCTCAACGTTATCTTCATAAACTGTGTGGCCAAAATCATATTCGTCTACTGGCAATGTTGGAGCCTATGGCGAATATTGATACATTGCCGTTACTTGGAAGAAAGTTGAATTACTCTAATGCTCAGTCATTCCTAGAAGGCAAAATCTGGGTCTTCTAGAATGATGATTTATCATTGGTATTTCACGAGCTTGGTGACCAGCTGGTTCATATGGTGATATCATGGGTGGGTTTCTCTCTACATGTGTCGGCAGTTTATGCCAAATGTACAAGAATGGGTCGACGAGGTTTATGGCAAGCAATGGAGGAAGTCCAGGGGAGGTTTTCAGGTCCATGGCTGGTGGCGGGAGACTTTAATGTGGTTTCCAATACTAGTGAACGATCTGGTGAGGCCCCGCCAAACGGGCGCAATATGGAAGAATTTAATGAGGCCATTTTCGCTTGTGAGCTTTCGAATGTGGATTTGATGTCCCGCTTTTCACCTGGACTAATGGAGCGGTTTGGCAACGTTTGGATAGGGCTTTAGCAAATAAAGCTTGGGCGGACACGTTTGAGGTGACAAAGGTGTCCCATCTGTTGCGGGGTAGATCTGATCATGCTCCGTTGTTGATCAAATGCGGATTGAATACGGTGCAAAGTTCATCGTTCCGCTTCCTCAATGTCTGGACTAAACACTCGAACTCCATGGCAGTGGTGCGCAGGGGGCATGCTCGATTTCTTTTAACGACTGATGCATGTTAAAAGTAAACTTCGGGACTGGAGCAGGTAGTCGTTTGGAGATATCTTCCAGGTAGTGAAAGATACTGAGGAAAACTTACGGCAATGATAGGAGGAGTTTGACGCAGCCCGTGATGACTTATCCAGGATGAAGCTCGGGGAGGCTCGGGCAAAATATGCACATGCACTAGGCTTCGAATGTGATTACTGGAAGCAAAAATCGGCAATTAAATGGATTCAGCAGCGAAATGCCAATACCAAATTCTTCCACTCATTCGTTAAGCAGCGGCGGAGTGTCAATTTTATATCAAGGATTAAGGATGATGCGGGTCACTGGCTTGAAGATGAGGAGGAGATCAAAGCGTCAGCAGAGCAGTTCTTTGCAAAGTTGTTCATGGCGCAACTGGTGGGCCGGGCTGCTCCATGCTTGGACTTCTCGCTCCCCTCACTGACTACGAGGACAATATGAAGCTCCAACAGCTGCCATCCCTACAGGAATTGAAAGAGGTGGTTTTCTCGATGTCCAAAGATAGTGCTCCAGGACCGGATGGATTTGGGGTGGGTTTCTACCAAGCTTGTTGGCCAATAATTCAAAATGAGTTATTAGAAGCGATTCAAGAATTCTTCAAGGGGGCTCCTCAACCCAGGGGCTTTTCCAGTGCACTGCTAGTGTTAATCCCAAAGGTGCCAAGGGCGACCAAATGGCGAGAGTTTAGACCTATCAACTTGTGTAACCAAAGCTCCAAATTTATTTCTAAAATTCTGACAAATCGACTCAATCATCTGCTCCCCAAACTAATCTCGCCTTGGCAATCAGGCTTTGTCCCGGGCAGGAGTATTGCTAACAACATTCTCGTAGCACAGGAACCGGCAATGGATATTGATAGGAAGTTGCGATGCCCGAACTTGATGTTGAAGTTGGACATGGAGAAGGCGTATGACAGGGTAGAATGGAATTTTCTTATTTTTATGCTCCGGCAATTTGGGTTTCAGGAGTAGGTGGTGGATCTAATCTTCCGAACTTTGTCAAACGATTGGTTCTCGGTGCTAATCAATGGTTCTCCAGCGGGATTCTTCAAATCTTCAAGGGGGGTTCGCCAGGGCGACCCGCTTTCTCTAGCTTTGTTTCTACTGGTGACAGAATTCTTGGGTCGGGGACTGCATCATTTGTTTTGTCAATATGAGAGTTAGTTCTTTGTCTCCTCTGGGCCGCGTATTCCTTATTTGGCATTTGTGGATGATACCTTAATCTTCAATCGCTGCTCCGAGGATGGGTTGGCCTCTTTGAAGTTGTTCTTTGACTCCTACCAGGCTTTTTTGGGTCAGAAAATCAATACTCACAAAAGCTTCTTCATTCTGTCTGCTCGTGCTTCCGCTGAACATGGGCCAGTTGTGAGAACCCTCACTTGAAACCCTAATTTTCTTCAAATAAATGCTTTAATTCCAAAATCTAGACCACCTATTATATACCATTGCATGGCATATCCCATGTAGTACAACATTTTTCATGCATGGCATTTTATTCCTTTTACTTGAAGAAAAATGGTTACTTGAGTTGAATTTTAATGATCCACCAATTAGTTGTTTCCAAGTGGCTTTGATTTGGATTGAGGACTTTAAATGATAGTTGAGGGGTGTTAATTAGGAATTGGTATAAGTGTTTGGGTGGAATTAGCATTGGTCAAAAGTTTGGAAGAGGCTATGGACAAGAAAGTGTCCATGTGGCTAAACCCTAGCCTTAGATGTTGTTTGACCAAGAAGCTAGAACTAATTTAGACCTTCTTGAAGCCTTTTTCCTCCTTCACTTGGCCGAACCTATTGCAGCAAAAAGAGAAGAGAAAAAGCTCTCCAATCTTGCCTAATAACCATAGAAATCTAAGCCAAACAAATCAAAGATAGAGTTTGTGAGTTGGTGACAAACTTTCCCTTCAATCCTAGGAGTTGATTCAAGCTTGAAGGATCAATTGGTTGAGTGATTTGGTGGTTTGAGCTTCTTATAAGAAAGGTAAACAATCCTTAAATCTTGGTTTTATGATGTTTTATCATGTGCTTGAAGTGTTAATGGTGAAATACATGTTGATTGGTTGTGATTTGGAGTTAATCTCTTGAAGTAAGCTGAAATTTTCCAGTTCAATTCCAGTTTCTGTGCCTACTTCAACTGGATGTTCGACCATGATAATGGCCAAACTAGCTTTTACACAAAACATGAAAGTTGTAGAGAATTGAGTGTAGAATACGTCTGCAAATTTTCAGCTCAATCGGAGCAAGATAGCTTGTGAAATGACCAAAATGCCCCTGATGCCCTGTTTCTGTCCGAACTGATATTTTGCCTCTGTAATTGGTCATTTTGACCAGGAAGATGACTGATTTAGCTTTTGATGTCTTCTTAAGAATTATAGCCCTGTAACTTAGCTTTCAAATTGCTTTGGAATCACCTGAATTGGAGTTGTGTGTGCTGAGATATGATTCAATAAATCAGGACTGCCAGTTAAATTTCCCAGTGAGCTGCGAACTGGGAACATCTGAGACTGTTTGGGTTAATTTGACTAAGTTAGGTTGAGAACTGGGTTGAGGTGTCTTCATAAGAATTGTAGAGCTCTGTCTTAGCTTCAAAACGGTATAAGATTTGCCCTGATTCAATAAACATAACTCTAGTTTTGACTAAAACACTGTGGGATGTCAATCTGCCATTGTATGCCTGCCAAGTGTTTGATGAAATGGTTACTCCTTGCTCATGATTGTTTATGATAGGTTTACATGTTTTTAACCTCTTTTAGGCTAGATTTATACTTGATATGTGAATTGGGAGCAATTCATTAGAAGAAGAGGATTGAATGACTAAAGGCAACATTGGGACTGATTTCAATAAGCTTGGCTGACCAGCCTTTAAAGGAAGGATTTCTCCTTGACTTTTGTGGTTAATTTGCACCTTACTCATGCCTAAACAACTTGGCTAGAGGTTGGTTAAACTTATGTGTGAATTGGAGTGAGATTGAAACAAGTAAAGTGGTAAAATTGGGCCTTAGTGGACTGGTTTAGGGTTTATGGTGACTAGCTTATTTTGGTAACTTTTGATCATGTGGATGTGTTATATTTTGAGCTCAAATGATACCAAGTGACTTAAGCTTCTGTATATGATCATTAAAGGACTGATTTGGGTGAGTTTGAACCAAAACAAATAAGGTTAGCATAAGGAATGGGTGTGCACAAGTAAGAGTTGAGACTGATCCAGGTTGGCAAAATCAGCCAATTTTCCCGAGCTACTGTTTCTTCTAGGGGACGAACTAGGAAGTGTGTGAGGTACCATTGGAAAGCCCTTCGAGTCTAGTTTCCAACGCCACTGACGGTACCTAATTCCGACCTACCTACAGAGAGATACGGCCGTTTTACCGAGACTGCACGAGCGCGACTGTGCACCCGCGAGAAACTTTTAAAAGCTTGAATGAATCTTTCTTTTTACCCAACCTTCATACACTTGTTAAACTTGTTTATTCATGAACTTTTACTGCATTTTGGGCCTAAAGCTTAGGGTGAATTGAGTAAAGTTAGTCACTCACTTAGGCACCTAATGAGCTCATTTTGCTTGGAATTAGACCTAATCGTTAACGTTTTCACTCGTTGCCCTAGGAGGGGGAAACGGTGGTGCACGAAACCGCGCGACTTGACGTGACTGCTACTTTGCTTACCAGGTGAGTGTTCCACTACCTGTTACCTGCTTATGTGAACTAACTGATTGGTTGAACTGCCACTGCTTGAGCCAAACCTTGTTTTAATGAAATGGAGACAAGTGTGTACTTTATCGCACTCGGTCTTCCCATTTTTCACCGTGGCTCTAATTACTGTTATTATGAGATAAATTCTCTATATGTGACTGTACTTGAGTTGTTTGGGTGATACCCCATCAACTACTGCTACTGTTTGGGTACCCAACCTCATAGGTGAGTCGGTTGGATCGAGCCAGCAAGGGCTTGGTCGAGACGACCGATAAACCTTGGGGACTGTCTACTGTTCACTGGAAACTGGTATACTCGAGTATTACCGAACCACTGCTTTGGAGTGCGGGCCCGGTAGGGGGTTGATTGGTGGACGGAGATGATAGAAAGTGGTGTTCTACGGACGGTATACTCCTTAAATGCAAATGTTGACGGAGAGTCAACGGACCCCGGTATGAACAAGCTGAGGGGAGTTTGGCTTTTGAAAGCCACCCGTATCCTTAAATTGAATTGTGATTTAATTAGTATGGTGTGATATGGCTTATTTGGTTAATTTAGACTCTTAATTGACTATGTGCTTACTGTCTTATTTGGAACCTCACTGGGCGATAGCTCACCCCATTCCCTTTGTTCTCCTTAACAGGTTTGGGACGGGCTTTTGGGCAAGAACTTTCTTAGCTTGCGTTATTTAAGCTTGTAACCTTTTGTTTAAGGGATTTCCTCTTGTAGCCCTTGTAAGTTTGACTTTATCAGTTTGACCTGTGTTATGAAACTGTAGTATGTCTTGGCATATGTACCGTTTAGTTGGCTTTAAGTTTGAAAAGCTGGTTGTTTAATATTTACTTTTAGAGTTTGTACCGTTTACTTGAAGTTTCTACCGAATGTTTTGAGTTACTAGTTCTCTGATCGACCGAGTCCTGGCGAGAGCTGGGCAGGCAGTCCGCTGATACCCTAGGGTTCGCCCTAGGGAGAGGTGGGGCTGCCACACCAGTGGTGGTCTCGAAGTTACACTTCCAGCAATAGTACCTCCCGTTCACGTATTTGGGGGCCCCTATATTCAAGGGAAGAACTACGTGTATTCTGTTCGATTCCCTCGTGGCTAGAATGCGAGGCCGGCTATTCCATTGGAGCTCGCGGCTACTTTCGTTAGGAGGTAAATTAGTGTTACTGCGGCATGTCCTTACCTCAATGCCTACGTACTTGTTGCAAGTGCTGGATCCTCCCCGGGCAGTGTTGCTTAAGTTGGGAAGGATATGTAATGTTTTTTTATGGGATAAAAATGCTGGATCGAAGGGTATTCACTAGATGTCTTGGGAAAAAATCTGTTACCCAGTAGATGAAGGTGGACTGGGTTTTCGCTCCTTTGAGGACATGTGCTCAGCCTTTGCTTGCAAGCTTTGGTGGCGGTTGCAGAAAAATGAATCGTTATGGGCAGATTTTATGCACACCAAATATGTTAGGCGCAAACATCCGCTTCAAGTTCGGGTAACCAAACCCTCCCCTGTATGGAGGCGGTTGGAGAGAATTAGAAGGGTAGCGGAGAGCAACATTAGATGGTGCGTGGGCAAAGGTTTTGTAGATTTGTGGTATGATCGCTGGCTTTTCGAGGTTCCTCTGGTCGACTTGCTCTCCATTAATAACCCGCCACACATGCTGCTCACTAAGTTCTTTGATGACAGGGGTTGTAATGTCGAGAAGCTGAGACATTGGGTGCCTGCTCACCTGCTTAACCAAATCCAAGAAATTCATCTATTCCCGGATTAGCATGCCTGTATGGTTTGGGTGGGCTCGACCTCTGAGGATTTCTCAATCAAGTCGGCTTGGGAGATTATCCGACAAAAACGCAACACCTCACTGATAGACGGTTTCCTTTGGAACAGCTTAGTGCCGCTGAAGCTGTCTTTCTTCGCATGGAAGGTGTTACGAAATCTAGTTCCCTTGGATGTGACCTTGAAACGACGTGGAGTCTCCCTGGCATCACGATGCTCATGTTGTCTTTCGCAGGAAGAATCACTTGCTCACCTCTTCGTGACAGACCCAATAGTAATGGAAGTATGGAGCTCTTTTCGATAGAGGTTTGGAATTCTTGATTCTCACTCCTCTTCAGTGTCTGCAGTGGTCTTGTCGTGGATTAGCTCGACCTCGCTGGTAACACGAGACGATATAAGGACTGTTGTCCCGATAGTAATACTATGGTTCCTTTGGAAGTCTAGGAACAAGGCGTACTTTGAGGGTGCGAGTTTTGGGGCTCGTAGGGTTATATCTTTGGTCGACGGTTTTGTGCAACAGCTGGGGATGGCAAGAAAATTCTCTGCGTGCCACTTTAGGGGTGACACGGCAGACCCTTGGGCGCAGCTGTGCATCCAATCGGCGAGGAGGAAAAGCGCGCATGCAGTGTCTTGGAAGTGCCCTTCGGCGCGCCATGTCAAGGTGAATACGGACGCGAGTGTCTATCACAATCGAGCTCATGGGGGTGGTTTACTCCGGGACTCCGAGGGCCGCCTAATTTTTGCTTATTACAAGGAATTTGGGAAGATGGATGTCTTGAGGGCAGAAAGCTCATCATTGCTGTATGGTCTTCAGCTGTGTAAGGATCTAGTCAGGGGTCCCCTGCTGGTGGAGGTAGATTCTAAGAGCCTGGTTCATTTACTTAATGCAGGAGAGATGTCCCAGTGGCCCCTATGCAATACGTTGAGATGCATAAGGGCGCTGCTTTCCTCTTTGTCGACGACCGTATCACACGTTTTTAGAGAAGCAAACTCTTCAGCAGATAAACTAGCGGGGTTGCGTTTGTCATCGGCGTTGTTTTGCACTTCACTTCAACAACTCCCGACTGTAGTGCGAGCCTCAGTATACTTAGACAGCGGAGAATTCACTTCCCTACGGTGGCAATCTGCGAGAGATTAGCTCTCCTTTTGCTGCTTCTACATACAGATGATAAATGTAGCTCTAGGTACCCTGCCATTTTAGCCATAAAATCTTAGTGTTCTTCTTAAAAAAAAACCATAAATGTCTCAATCTCATCATTATTAACATCATCATCATTTTCATCATTAGAGGAATAATTAGAAGATACCTCATCATTTTCAATGCCCATAATTGCCATTTGACTCTTTTCATATTGTTCTTCAAGCTCATCGTCTAAATTGCAATCATTCCATGTGATTTGAAAATTGTTGAAATTTTGTTTTCTTTCTCTTTTTGCTTTTGTGAAATTTGAGAATTGGTTGTTATTTGGTCCACCTCTTCTAAATCTTCTCTTATTGTCGAAGAGCTTCTTGATGATTTTGGTCATAAGAGTTGCATCACTTTCATTTTCACCATCAAGTGAGCGTAGATCTTCTTCTTCTTGAGAAGTTTTAAGTCCAATACCTTTCTTGGCTCTAACTTCTTCTTCATCTTGCACTTTGGATTTTATCTTTAATTCATAAGAGGTTAGTGAGTTGACAAGAGAATCAATAGACATGAAATTTCAATTTTTTGCTTCCTCTATAGCCATAATCTTGGTTTCCCATTCCTTTGCAAAGTATTTAAAATTTTTTTATTTTTCTCACCCAATAAGTATTTTTTACCAAGCAATTGAAGATCTTTAATAATGTCACTAAATTTAAAATATATTTTATTAACATTCTCATTATCTTTCATTTTAAAAATTTTATATTTAGCAACAAGTAAAGACTTCTTTTATTCTCTAATATCTTGGCTACCTTCATATACATCAGATAATTTATTTCAAATTTCTTTAGCCGATTTACAATCTTTAATTCTAGTAAATCCATTGGCATCTAAAGTATTGTACAAAACATTCATAACATTGGCAGTCAAAGTAAGATTATTTTTGTCTTGAACACTCAATTAATTCCTAATTTTAGGTCTATTCCTACTCGTATTTGCATCTAAAATAGTAGTTTTATAAGAACCTATATTAACAATAGACTAAATCTCAATATCAATAGATTGCAAAAAATCTTCCATTCTTTATTTTCAACTACTAAAATGTGAACCACTAAACATATGTGGTCTAACAATAGATTGCCCTTCTAAAAGTAAAGCAATATTGGTTGCCATATTTACTCCTAAGTCGATTGAGATTAATTTCTAGGAAATCAAACTCTGATACCAATTGTAAAACCCAAAGACAACTTAAGAGGAGGGTGGATTAGTTTGATCACACAAACCAAGCAAATAAAATCAGTTTTCACCCAATAAAAGTACTCCAATTATTTGCACAAATTTACAATTATAAAACAAATGTAAAGCAAAAAAGATTGAACAATTAAGTACACAAAATCAAAAAGAAAGAGGTAGAAATCCAAACCAAAACTTTCAAATTTTTTTCAAATTTGAAGTCAACTCCAATCCAATAGCCTTTTCAATTAATGATATTGCAAACCACCTTGTACGTAAGAAGAATCACTCTTTACTCATCCTAAACACTCTTTAGTTGAGTCAAAGAGCTTTACAACTCTCTTAGTTAACCCTTACTATGTTATAATTGATTGCCAACTAACCAACCAATCAAGATTTATTATACAAGTCAGACTCACCTTCACAAGGTTTTAGTTCTCCTCTTGAGAAACCTCACAAACCCAACTTTTTCACACCTATACAATAATCAAAGTATTTTTCTTCCCAATATGACTCTTGAAAGCTTGTATTTTGTGTAGGCAAAAGTCTCTTTTCTTCTCAAATTTGGGGGTATTTATAGATGGTGAAACTTTGCCTCAAAAGCTTCTCCAACGGTCAAAAACTAACTGTTAGAAAACTAGCCGTTAGGAGTATCAGATGTCCGATCCTCCGATGCGTGCGTCCGATAGTATGCTCTCAGTTATTATCGGACGGCTGATGAAATTTTTGTGTTCGACAGGTCTTGCATCCAATAGAGATCAGAATGTTGAGACATTCCCTTAAAATTTATCGGCTGGTCAATCCAAGAAATTTGCTTCTGATATGACTGTCCAAAATGTTCTCATTGATTATCGGATGTCCAGTACTTCCACTACAAGTATCTAATAGCCTCAACAATTTTTGCTCCATTTGATTCAAATTTTTTCTTCATTCTTTTGGACTTGTCACCTGCTCTAGACACTTTCTCATATGAAACCATTAGCCTATATCATTATAGCCTATATCATTCTTTTGGACTTGTCACCTGCTCTAGACACGTCTTTCCTTGTCCATACTGTCTTTGGGTTATTAACATCCAAAGGAACTGACGGAGAAAGATTAATCAAATCGACTATAGTCCTCATTGCCTCACTCCAAAAGGATTTTGGCAGCTTAACATTAGAGAGCATACATCTAACCTACTCAGTGATGGATCTATTCATCCTCTCTGTTATTCTATTCTCTTGAAGAGTTTTTTGTATTGTCTTCTCTAGTCTAATCCCATGGGACTTGCAGTAACTTTCAAATGATCTCTTGTACTCACCATCATTGTCAGTACGAGCACATTTTAGCTACTTGCCAATCTCTCTCTTAACTTTGCTATGAAAGTCTTCAAACACCTCCAAAACTTGATCTTTAGATTTCAAAGCAAAACACTAAACTTTTCTAACAAATTCATCAATAAAAGTTACAAAGTAAACAACACCATCAATAAACTTATCTTTCATATAGCAAACATCAATGTGCACTAACTCTAATGGATTCAATTTTCTAGATGGAGAAATATTTTGAAATGCAACTCTGTATTGTTTCTCATAAATGCAGTTAACACAAGATTTAAGTGCATTACCTCTAAAGTCAAGTAGGAACTGCTTGCAAACAAATGTCTAAAGGGAGGAATCATGAACTGCATTCACATCTTCCTTCCCCAATTTGGCTTGCATCAAGTAGAGGGTACTCTGCTTCTTTCCTCTGGCAATAATAAGATTCCCTTTACTATGCTTCCATTTGCCTTCACCTTGCAAGTTATGATAACCCTTATCATCAAGCATTCCTGTGGAAACAAGATTACGACGAATATTAAGAACATGTTGAGCATTTCTCAAGTCTAGCTGGCACCTAATATATGTGTCCAAATATATGTGTCTCATGCCAACAATTTTGCATGAGACCTCATTTTCCATCCTAACATAGTTAGAGTCTCCTTCAGTGTAGGTTGAAAAGAAATGCCTATGGGGGGTAACATGGTAGAATGCACCCAAGTCAACTATTCAATCACTGTCATGACAGGTATTTCACATAACCATCATCAAGAACATGAACATGTCATCATGGACTATCACAACTACTATAGTCTCCTTTTCGTCTTTTTCCTTCGCCTTGTCTTTACCCTTTTTTCTCATTGTTCTCATTTCAAGATTCTGCACTCCTTCATGTAATGCCCCCTTCTTTTTGCAATAGTAGCATGCATCATTTTTCTACGACTCAGACTTACCTCTAGATTTGTCATTCTTATTATGGAGTCCTCCACTTTTGCTTCTCCCCCTTTCTTCTTTCTTTTCTATCACCAGGGTCTGGGATTCATTTACAACTCTTTGTTCCTTCCTCCTAAACTCTTCATTCATCACAATCTCTTTTGTTATATCCATGGTCAACACATGATTTGAAATTGAATTACTAACAAAAACCATCATTGTCTCCCAATTATCTAACAGCGAACTGAACAACAACAAAGCCTACACCTCATCATCCAACTTCAAATTCAACATAGCTGCTTGATTTATAAGCCCTGAAAATTACTCAAGTATTCAGTCATATCTACACCATCTTTATATCTCATACGAGTAATTTGCTTCAGACAAAAGGCCTTATTTAAACCGGTTTACCTTTCTTACATACATTCTAGCTTTCTTCACACTACATACTTTCTAACTTTTTTCACAATACATCACCTATAGTTTCATTAGCAAAGTGTTGGAAAATACTCTAACCAATCTACATTTTAAATTACCAATAGTTTTTTTGGGCATAACAACCTATTTTTCATAACTCATATCACTTGGTCTACTATTATCCCATAAAACAAGTTCAAACAAATCTCTACAATACAAGTAATTTTTCATTCTAAACTTTCAAATCGAATAATTAGTTACATTCAATTTTATCATACAATCATTCTCTGAGTCATCCATTTTAACCAGCACAAATGAGCACTTGGAAAAAGGGTACCAGTGCAGGCACACAATATCAGAATTAATCCAAATTAAACTACACTTTTTCCAAGTACCAATTAAAATAGGAACAAACCAAAACACTAAACAATGATATCAACAAAAATAATAAATGCAGAAAAGTAAAAGGCACAGGATACCAAGATTTTTAACATGAAAAATCCAAATTGAGAAAAATCATGGAACCTAGTCCAGTTAAAATCTCAGAACATCCGGATTATATAAGTCTACTCAGAACATTCGAATGACAACAACATCATTAACATCAATCAAGTGAAATTGCTACAAATTTATCTCCCAAAAACTATAATAGTCAAAAAAGTGGGTTTGGAAGGAGTGTTACCAAGTAAAGAGGAGTCCAAAATCGGAATGAGTAGATGCGTAGAGTTTGGAGAGAGGATCGCATGGTTAAATTTTCGTTTCAATCAGGTTTCAAATCACCATCCAATCAACTTGGCCTTGTTTGGCAGGCAAGTTTTTTGCCAAGTTTGTCTGCTACAAGTTTTTTAAAAACTTCAGCTACAATAACCTCAAAAATCTTTTCAAAATTTTTAAATTATATATTTCAAAATATTAAAAAATTTACACACTTCAAAAATTTTTTAAAAAACTTCTACAGTAAGTTACAGTAAAATTTTAGACAAATACCTAAAAAACTCATTTGCCAAACGGGACCCTAGTTTTGAAGCTACAAACTTCTCTTTCTCTCACTAGCTTCTTTTTCTCCCAAACACTCTTTTTCTCTCTCCTCATTTCGCACAAGGTTGGCGGCTGAAGCTTTTAACTTATTTCACAGTTGAAACCATCAAGTCATGAGACTTGGAAATCATTTGGTCAATTTGACCTACTTAAATGTGTGGGCTTTGGGTTTGTGATTTGGCCCAACAAATGGGCTAAACCCACAAGCCCAATGTAATCAACTTATGGTTTCGGTGGTCTATTTTACACCGCATATAACGGCGACAGAGATCAAAACTCACACAAATTTTTGTTTACCAAAAAAAAAAGAAAAGAAAAAGCTAGCTCAAGCACGATAACAGTGCTTTACGCTTGTGTACTCTAATGCTCCCTCTTCTTTTTGAAGCCAATATGAAAGTATTAACAAAGGACGGAATTGCAATTAAGTACAAGCTCCAAATCAGCTAGATTAAAAATATTGTAGAAGAATATTCCCCTTCGTTTGCTACACTTAATCCTTGTTCCAAATTCCCAGCATTAATTTATTCATCATTTGCCTAACTTTATTTATATTGCTCTGCATATCATACAGCATTGTCTCCTCCAGCAATATCTCCTTTGGTTGCATCATTTTTCTCATCATTTGAGGATTTTGTTGTGAGATTTTTGTCGGGTAATTGTTCATCAATGGGGTCTGTCTCATCAACATTGGTCGATTTAGATGGTGAAAATTTGGTCCTTGCACTTGCCCCATATCACCAAGTATAGCCCTGTTACGATGCTAATGGCACCAAAAACCCTACAAGAAGCAAATATACGTGCGATTCCATTAGATAATGCACCTAAATTTTGCTTATTTGAAGACATAGGACGGGCGTCAAGTTGTCAACCTTCCGAAAGTTTAATCGCTCAGCTAAAATGAATGTGCTCATGAAAGCCACAATAACCATGCTTAGAGGACTAAATGCAGTGACAAAAACTGGCCCTTTAGCCCTCATTATGATTCCAGAAATACAATAACCAACTCCTGAAGTGACCACTCCCTGATATGCGTAACAAAGAAATTCAGTAAGAAGCATCAATTTTCAACTTAGACGAATTAAAGAATTATTGTAGATTAGAAAAAATAATCATCTTACAGAGTAAACATAAGACAAGAGGATAGTGTCAAAATGGATAGACCAGACGCTGGGATTGCCCCTTTCGGCAACTAAGGTTACTATAGTGCCCTGAAGAGCTCCTGCCGTGCATATCATACTCGTGAGTGAGAGGCAAGCAGGGTATGATTTCACTGTCATGGCCTAGACAAATTTAGTAGCATAACCGTTAATCAATGTAAGATGTGGCAAGAACTTAAATCGATGGAGGGGGGAAGAAGTGGACAAGGCAGTCTTTATATCAAGGCTTCGTGAAATTGCGCTTTGTTTTAAGGGTAGACTCCAAATATTAAGGAAGAAGAGTGAAAGGAATGGCATGTTTCTTTTTCCAATGAAATTGGAAATGTTTTCATCAATGATTTTAAACTCGAACGATTAAGTCAGTCAGATGAATTTAGGTCAATCCAGTTCAAATTCTTTTCTTTTTTTATTCTTTTGTTTATTACATAAGTTGGATGACTCAATACTTGAAAGAGAGAGAGAATTTAGCATGAACTGGTTGAAGAATCCGATTTTTTATTGATTATCATCGATTCGACCAATTCTTGATTCAATTCGACTAATTCAATTGATTTTCTGAATTTATCAGTGAACTGGACCGAAGTCATGACCGGTGGTCAGTCCAGACCAATTTTCATCTCATGGAAAACAGACTCCGTTCAAAGTATTGTATAAAGGTATACATTGCTGGTCCCCAACGAGACCTTAATATGAATTAATTTTCTCTCAACAGTACAATTCTTGTCTATTTGTACGCGGACACCGTAAAATGCATCTTACTCTTACCTGAAGAATGTGAAAGCTAGCCCAACAAAAGCAACCTGCTGATATCATGAGAGCCCCTTTGATGGGATCCTGTGGGTTCGCAGCAGCTGGAGATTGGACGTTTGCATCGGCTCTGGTCCACGGCAAATTAATGGCGGGCCCTCTGACCAGGGTCATGATCATAGCTCCCCCAACAGTGATTATTGTTCCAGCAATTTTTATCTGGCCGTGTAGTCTTCTTGTGTTCACCTCCTCAAGCCTACGGTACAATAAGGATTGAAACAGTTGGTATGGTAGCAATGAATATAAATCTCGAATATATCTGAAACTGTATATTAGATGTAAGTTGATGGAAAGATATCCCTACAGATACACACACAAAAAGATAATGCAGCGGAACCTTAAAATCCAAGCCAATAAAAAGGTCAGGGCGGGAAGCATGTTTGTCATGGAGACGGCAAATGTTGCTGTTGTGTATTTCATTGCTGCATAGTACAAGTTCTGGTCAATAACGGGCCTGTAGAGCCAAAGCTTATCAGTTAGTTGGATTTGAAAACAAAATTATGATAGACAGGTGATAGTAGTACTACTTGATATATTAGCAAGCTTACTCCAACAATCCCAGTAATATTATCTTCCATAGAACAGAGATCGTCATTCTTGGCCTCACTTTCCTGTTGAATCTCATAATTGTTTTGGATGAAAGCCAAAAAAATGCTTATCAAGACAGGGAGTGAAGAGAAAGATTAAAGGACTACGAACCTCTCTAAGACAACGGCAAAAGGAGCAAATACAGCTGCAGCAAAGAGGTTTCTATAAATAGCAAATGTATAGTGGCTCATTCCTTTGTTTAGAGCAGACTTGGAAATAATAGCGGAACCTGCATAGCCAAACTGCATGAATATGACTGCTAAGTATGGTTTTGCTTGCTTGAACAACTCCATTACCTAGTTCTACCACGAAATACTGTTTTTATCTGTTCTTTGTTCCTGTATTACTGAAATGGACATATCAGAGGCAGTGATGAGTATTTGAATGGTTTTTCTCGCAATCATGCATATATATATATATATATATATATATATATATATATATATATATATATAGATGTAGATATAGATTCTTCTCATGAAGGAATATCCTTTTAAAGTTTAAACACGTCAAACCTACGGTCTCCACCGTATGCAACAACTTTGATGCATTTACGCAAATGTTCAATTGAAGCTGGCTTTTTGGATTCCAGGACGGTACGTGCTCATATATAAAAGGTTGGTGCCAAAAAAAATTTATATATATTAAAAGTCTAAAACTTACAAAGTTAACTAGTACGACATATACGCTTCTCTTCTTTTTTTTTTTTTTTTTTTTTGCACTGGCCTTATATTAGTACTTATATTAGTACGTGAACTTTGTAAGTCATTGTCTAAAAGAAAAGAGTAAAACTTATATACACTGACGGTACATAAACTATCATCATTGGATCCATGACACATATATAAAAATTGAATTTTAAATTCAAAATTTACATAGTTGTTATTCATCCAACGCTAACAGTATATACAATGTTAGTGTAGAAAGATTAATTCAAAAGAAAATTATAAGTCTTTAATTTAATATTTATGGCATATTACTGGTTAATGATGGCAAGAGACTTGAACAGTCATAAAACCAAAATAATTTTTTCCATTGAAGATAGATTTATGTGTGGCATTTTCAACATAAAATAACTGGGATTACTGTTATGGACCCAGGATGTTGAAGAAAATGGCACTCCACTAATAATATGTTTTTACAAATGTGGAGTCCAGGTCGGGCTGAGCTCTCATTGGAAAACAATTTGTAATACTGAGCACTTTCCTGTTTTAACTAGCGTACTGATTTTAGTTTCTATGATACAATTTTTCATGTCAATTTTGCGTGGATATGCGTTTAGGTAAAGTCCACCCGGAATGAACTTTAATTCGTGAAGTGTACAATGTACTCCACTTCGCCCCTTTTTCTCGAGAGGGTGAAAAATAGTGAAGGACAAGTGGCCAAACTCTAAGCCGTTTTGTAGTTTGAAGAGGGTAAAAAAGTAGTGGAGGGCGTCTCTTTGTTAACAGTCACTGAGGCAAACCTCAGGTGGCTATCAAAAAGCGATTAAGTTTTTTTTTGTGATTGTAGGTTGGGGATTCAAATCTCATCGACAGTGAAAAAGATTTAAAAGAAGTCTAACTCATTGAGGTATTTCAATGAGCTATTTTACCTTAAAAAAAGTACTCAATGATACGAATGTTATCATTGCGGGAAAAAAAAAAAGTCACCCGCTTAACACTTAAAAGCAACGGGTGTACATCACCCATAATGGAAATGGTATAAATATTAAATCCTACTAATGGTAAAGAATCCTTTTTGGGATACCTTATTCACTCAAACTCATTGAGAAATATTTACCTCCTTCATTTCATTTCTTCCTGAATAGACTGTTGGAGCTTCTTTTGAAGGAATTAGCCCCGCTATTTTTTTCTTTAGGTAAAAACTGGGAGAAGCTTCCAGGAGTCGACGGGAAAACCTGCTCCAGCCAATATCAGACTTAATTGCTGATTCTAGCCTCTGCATAGTTTATTTTCCCATGATGTTAAAAAAATTTGACAAATTTGGGTTTGAATCATTAGTGCAGAATAAATAATCGCCCGGAGCCATTTCGGACAAGTAAATTGCATAGATATCACATTTTGGAAATTTTGAAAAAAAAAAAACATGAACCGGCTTGCATCATGTATTTCAGAAAGTTTTTCTACTATTATGTGTATTTTATATAATGTGATTTGTGTGAGATAAAAAATAAAAATGTATTAAAGAAAAATTCATTCATCCTTTTAGTTATCATCCCAAAAATAAGTCATGATTTCACATGTCAGTTTACATTTTTAAGGTAAAAGAAAATCCCAATGAATGCCCTGATTTCGAAGGTACAGTCAAAGGCAACACGCAACCACATATTACAGAGCAAAATAAGGAATTAAATTTCTTATTGAAAGAACAAGTGTGTCTGAACTGAAGACTATTTTTTTAAAAAAATTAAAATAATATTATAGTACTTTTGTGATATGATGTATGTAAAATAATAAGGTGTTTAAAAAATAAAAAAAATAATTAAAGAACATATTTTTATGCAATCAACAGTTTCCCAAAAAAAAAAAAACCTATCAAAAAAATGACATACGTCCCGCTGTTAAGAGCTCAAACACCTAAGAATGTGAAAATGGAGAACGACAATATATAAGTCGTATTGAGTGCAAGGGCACTTGCACGTGATACATCATAATATGTGATAAAATAACAAATAAATGCTAGAACCTTTAAATTAAGTTTGTGTTCTGAGATTGGAACTTGTTATTTGATTACTTAATGTTCGTTTATTTCATTCGACAACAACGTGCCACATTTTTTTAAAATTTTTTTCATTGAGCAATAGACGAAATTTAGACGAAATTTAAGAAGTGTGAAGAAGGACAGGGGATTGGACACCAAGAACTCTAATTCCTCCACATTTAAACCACAGCAGGGAGCCATGACCTTGACCAGCAGGAGCAATATTGTACACCTAAATGATGTTGTTATTGTGGAAAGAAAAATTTTGCTAAAGTAATCAATTTCGTACACTAGAGCAATATTGTACACTAATTGAAGTTATTTCTTATTCAAGTAGTAATCAATTTATTCAGTAAGCTTTAAAATATTTGTACTGCTAAAAGAGACTGTTTGAAAGGAAATTTGGTTGTTTAGGGAGACCATGTAAGGAGAATGAGGATTTGTTGTAATATACAGGCCAATGTAAAGGAAAAGGATAGTTTTCAAAATTGGAGGGGATGCAACTATGATAAAAGCATAAAAAAAATTTATAATAGTTTCAAGGTTATATTTTAAATTTTTGTAAAGTTGAGGGGGCAATGCCCACCTTCAACCTCACCGTGGCTCCGCCACTAACCAATCTACTCTCCGGAGCAGGACATTATACGCAAGTTCGGCGCGAAATGATTAAGCATGTGAATAAATTTTTTGAGCAGTCGTCATTGGTATCGTGTGATAGTTTTGGCTGGCCTAATCTTATTTCAGTAACGTCATTAGGATTTCGTTAAATTAATAATCAACCCAGGGTAATTATTCAAGACATCAATTAGCACCGGTTAGAAAAAAACCTTGTTTGAAAAGCTATTTTACTCTAAAAAAAATTTATATTTTTGATGAAACATATTTTTAATTATCATTTTATCTCACAAATATTAAATTATTACTATATTTCTTTTTTTACAGAAACTCCAAAAAATGGTAATCCACAAGGACTATAGTTTGTGCGCTGACTCGTTAAAGTACGAATGAGAAATGCCATCCAGAAATTATGACTTTTGGGTTTTGACGTCTAAGCTTTTTCTGGTGGCAGGGGGAGTTGAGTCATCCGATTTAATATTGGAGATTGAGCACATACTCAGATAGTCAGAAGCAATTATCATTAAAAAAAAAAGGAAGCAATTATTATGGATAATTGGTGGCCAAAAATTAAAGTTGAGAAAAAACGGGAGAAAAAGATAGAAGCCATATGTGTGGAGTATTTGATTTTCTTAGCCACTAATGACTTCCATCTCATACTTCACAAAATCATTCTTATCCTCCGATTCGTCAAGCTCCTTTTCTGACGTTGCGTGATTTGATAGGCACAAGTCCATATCCAAAAAGAGACGGACAGAAAACAATTTTTAAAAAAATGGAGATAGATTCGGGGTAGGTGTGTATTTTGGGAGTTTATATAAAACTCTACTGTAACTTACCGCAGAATTGGTATTGTAAACCGTGCTATGCATGGATTTAGGTTAATGTAATAATAATAGTAAATGAATTATTTAAATTAGTTACATGAAAAAAATGTTTAAAAAAATTTTAAAAATTGCCATTTTAATATTTAGTTTATATTATATTTATGTATCTTATCTAAAACCTTAAAGCATATTAAAAAATGAGTAAATCTTATATACACTGACGGTGTATACACTATCACGGTTGAATAGATGAAACATATGCAAAATTTGAGTTTCAAATTCAAATTCGAATTATGTGTCATACATCTAATAGTGAAAGTGTATATGCTGTCAGTGTATAGAAGATTAATTTTAAAAAGATATGAACAAAGATCACAAACATAACTAAAGAGATACTAAAAGCACACCAAACACAACATTATTATCGTCCCTTCCACGTTATCTCTTTTTGCACCAATTCCCCTCAACATTCCCCTACTATTCATTACTCTCTTCTTCACCTTCCTAACCCAAACTTTCCACATCTCTCCAACTCTTTTCCCTCTAACAACCTCTACCTTCCCTTCGCCCTACCTTACTTCTATCAAATTGCGCAATCTCTTACTTAATTTCGCAACTTATTTATCTTCTATTCTACTACTCTTTCAACCCATTTATAGTTGTAAATAATGACCAATTTTCAACTCGTTCTTTAACAAATGAGTATGGATATGCAATTTTATTAGTTTCAAATGGGTAACCCAATTAAACCCATTAATTAGTGGCTATTAAATGGACGTAGAGTCAAATTCATTAGTAAGTAAATTTAAATCACTGCCAATACAATAATTATATTCTACTTTTACCAAAGGCATATTTAACGTTCTTTTCCTCTTTAATTTTCTTTTTTTAATTTTTGTTAAATTTCATTGTACTTCTTCCCTCTCTTCCATCAAAGTTTTAATTAACTTTTTGAGTATTAATTGAATTCTTGCATTCATACCTAAATTATTTTGAGATTCTTGTAGAATGTAAAATTTGAAACTCACCATTATTGGTTCTTCCGTGTAATTTTTTTTAGGTAAAAATTCATTTATCAATATAATGTGTTTTTATTTTTTGTTGATTACAATGATATCTTATTTTGTTGCTCAAAGAATATGGGAGGAAAAATAAATAAATTTTGTAGTGAATCATCAGTGGGTAAGATGACCAAAACCATGTAAAACTATATTCACTTAACCCACATAAATCATCCATTTTGATAATTTCATCCAACTCACAACTACAGCTTCCTTTACTTTACTTTCTCCAACCCTATACTCCTGTCTTTATATTCCTTTTATTATTTAGGATGCGTTACTTCACTTTTACTCTTCCTAACCCTATATTCCTATCTTTCAAATTATTTAAGATTTGTTACCTCACTTTTCAACTGTTTTTTTTTCAAATAAAAAGTCAGAATTATAGCCGTCAAGGAAAGTAATTAGGTATGACTTTGTGGAATACTATTATTTTTTGTGACGACCACCCAAGATAATTGTTTAAACAAATATTTGTTTTAAAATTTTTAATAAAAACTCCAAAAAAAAAACAACCATCTAAATGCCCCTTTTATTAATTTAAAATTCATATAAAAATTTTATATAAATGCCCCTTTTTGATATGTGTTATATGAAAAATTATCAAAATGGATTTTTACACATATAAAAAATTATCTAGATGATGTTGTATGTCAGAATGTTTATTTCATTGGTTGGAATAATCGTTTAATACGATAAGGCTAAAAAAAATTGATTTAGTAGCAATAGGTTAATTGGTTAAAGAATGATATAATTGGATATGCCATCTGAATGTTTGACAAATCTATATATATATCCAGAAGGAAAGTGCAAAAAATGTTACTATGTAAATGATTAAAAAATGGGACTAATCACATTATTCTTCAGATTTGACAAATCAATCTTTATTAATCAAGGAGTAAAATGGGTTAAAGTGAAAAAATTGTAATGGGGTGAATGATTTCAATATGAGACTAATCAAATTATGCAAATTTATTTTCTTTAATTATAGAAGAAAAAAGGGTTAAAGTCTGAAAACAAACTATAAACGATTATTAAGCACTCATTTGAAGTGAGAAAGTTTTAAATTTTAAATTTGAATTGACATAGGATTAGTTGCAAATCACTATTCCAAACTTTTTAATTGAATTTATGTATTAAAATAAATAAAAAATTTAGAAAAAAAGTATGGGAGATTTAGAAGCCATCGAGAGAGCCTCTACTAAAACCTTCCCTTGCAATACATACATACATACATACATACATATATATATATATTTTTACAAAATTTTTCTTATTTTTCCTTTTCTTTTTCTTTCATTATTTCACCTTTCTTTGCTCTCTTCTTCATTAAAAATTTTGCAGTATTTTTAGAGGATTCCTGTTGACAAAGGTTCTCTGTGAATTAGTTATTTTTAGAGGTATTTTTCAAAAACTATAGTGTAACATTATAAATGAAAAATATTCACTGCAGATGTATTTTGGGGATGTTTTCAAAGTTTAAAATTTTATTAGAATAGTTTAAAATTTTTGTTAGGTGCCTTTAGATATGTCAATAGATAGGGTTTGGATTAGAACCTTTTGATCCAGATCCAGACCCATTAATTTTAGTTAAAGCCAAATCTTATAGATCTAAAAAGTAAACCCAAACCAGAAATCACATGAATTTGGGTATGCAATGAGTATCCATTGGTTTGGGTATCCGTGGGTATTTTTTTCTAAACATATAGTAAAGAACTGCAGTAAAAATATTGTAAAAATATATAGAATTTTAAAATAACATAAATACCATTCAGTTTTTGTTTTCAAATAATAAAATCAACATTCACAATGTTGAATACAATATTAGGTGAGATTAGGTGGCATTTTCTTAGATTAAGAGCGTATCCTTTAATCTAATAGTTATGAAATCCTATTATATTCAATCTAATGGCAACAGAATATTAGATTATTTTATAAATTTACTTATATGTGTGCGTGTACAATTTATACTTGGATCTAGGTAGGATTTCGTTGGGTTTAGATTTGGATATGGATCATAGAAAATCAAACCCTACCCAAATCTATAATTCTCTTACAAAGTTTGGGTCTGGATAGAGTTTAGATTTGAGAAATTAAACTCAAACCCTATCCCAAATATATTGGATTTGGATTGGATTAGGATAAAATCCGACTCATTGACATGTGCCTTACCATAACCTCCCACTACCACAACCACCACTACCACCATCTCTCTCCCTCTTCCCCTCTCCTCCCATTAGTCTCCCGGGAGGCCAAATCTAGTCACAGAAGATTAGCGGAGAGGAGGGGTGGAAGAGGTTAGGGTATTTGATTGCAGACCGAATCTAGGCACGATAGACTAGTGGGAAGGGAGGGGATGCGGGAGAGGTGAGGGTATTTGGTCGCGGGAGACTAATCAGGGGACGGAGGGGAAGGGAGGGGTACAAGGAAGGGGAGGGAAAGAGGGAGGAGGGGAGGAAGAGGGAGAGAAAGGAGGAAGGACAGGGAGGGAGAGGGAAGAGAGATGGGGAGGGCAGGGCAGGAGGAGGGAGGAGGGTGGTGGTGGTGGTGGTAGGTAGTAGGTAGAAGAAAAATCAGATTATAGGACTTATTTTATTTTATTATTTTTATTAGGTATATTTGAGATTTTATGGATTAGGTGGTTTGGGAAGTGTTTTTGGAATGCATTATCATAGACTCCAAAAATAAAAATAAAAAAATCCAAATAGAGTTAAAGTTATTAAAAAACTTGTCTATTGAAAATACTCCCAAAAATAGGGTTGCCAAATAGAGCCTTTAATCTGCACAATCAGTTTGATTTCTTGCATTCTTTTGTAGAATCACCCATATCTTTTTCAAATTTTCTAGTTTAGTTAAGAAGAACGGATGGATTAGTTTCTACAGTAGTTAATCAAGTAGCTCGTTTGAAGTGATATGCAAAACAAGCACAATATTGTACAGGGTGAGTGAAAGAGGTTCCAACTTTCTTTACGAACATTAATTTGTAAAGACTCGTCAGTTTGATGAAATGAAATCTCATTTCTTCTGTGATAAATAAAGTTTTCCAGTCTAGTGGCCAGCGTAATTAGCAGAAATAATCTAATCTAGCTAGGCATAAGGTTTCAAATTCACAACTATACACTGCTAATTAAAAAAGATTAATCTTATATACACTATCAGTATATATGCTATCATCATTAGATATATGGCACATGTGCAAAATTTGAATTTGAAATTCAAAATTTGCTCATATGTTATTCATCCAACTGTAATAGTGTATACACTAACAGTGTATATAAAATTTACTCAATTAAAAAACCAATTAATGTGTTTGGTACCTGTCGATCTAAAGAATTTATTGATTGCTCTTTTTCTTTTTTTTTGGTTTAAAGTATTGAGTGCCAGCCACGAGCATCAGATTCAACTATATATATATATATATTCCATCCGTTTGAGTTAATTTCTGAAATAATGTTACAAGTAACCAAAGCCGTCATTGGCTTCTGTTCCTCTACCTATCTTTCACACGAACAATCTTTTCCACTTCTCTCTTAGTTGGATTTAACCATTCAAAATTTTTGAGATTTTTCTCGTTAGGAAAAATTTATCAAGCAAATCTTCGTAAGAAAATTAATTTACGGTCTTCGAAAGCTCTTCTATTGGACATTGATCCAACACCCTTAAAAACAATTAACTTTTCCAAAACTCAAATCAAAGCTTGTATTCATGTAAATCCCCAATATTAAAATCCTTCAAATCTCACTTCTCCATTATTGCAATCACCTTGAGTATGCCCTACTTTAACAGTAAAATAGTGTAATAATAATGTTAGTAATTATGTCAATAAAAACTTATGCATTTTGCCAGTTACTAGTACTTCAGCTAGGGGCATAACAAATTGAGAATGGACTTCGTTTGAGTTAGAGTAAACAAAGTGACAGATATTCAAAAGTGGTGGACAAGAAATATTCAAGAATTGTGGATGGATGAAGAAACTAATAGTGGTAATGTTACAAAGAGCAGAGGTTAGACAACAAGGTAAATAAAATGGGAAAAGGTAGAGGAAATGTTGTGTCAACATGTCCCTTTAATTACAAACTTGTAAAATATAGTTTGTATTTTTGTTCACTTGCTGCAAGTCTGCAACACACAAAGAGTTTTAAATCGAGGAACAGTTTTGAAAAAATATTACACTGGGAACAGTTTTGGTAATTATACTATTTTGGAAATTAACTCCCTTCCATTTCATTAAAATGTGTTATTCTATCTAATTTCTATTTTGGGATGTCCAAAAATGTTTATAATGTTAAGAAAGTCAAAACTATCTTTTATCTCTTTTTTCAAGGTTATCCCTTCTTTATTTCAATCCATGTTACTTTAAGAATTCACATTTTGAATTTTTTGGGGTAAGATTGAGAAAAAGAAAGCATTAACATCATCATCACAACACACTATTTTTAAAAAGTTAGATTCTCGAAAAATAACAAATAAATTGGGATGGAGGGAATAGATGTCCGCACCAAAAGCTTATGCATATGGACCTAACCAAATTCAAAATATCTATTAGCTAAATTTTACTTGGGGCCTCTCAACTATAAAAGTGCTTTGACTTTAGTTCTTAAACTTAATTTTGGTCACTGTACTCCCTGAAGTGTGAAATCCATCTCACTTTAATCCTCAAGATTCAATTTTGAACACTTTACCCCAAACTATGAAAATTATTCCACTTAAATTCTTAAATTTTGATCATTACTTACTTACATTCTGTTAGTTTTGATAATTTCTTGAAATGAATTACATAGTTTTGGAGGTAAAGTGTCCAAAAATTAAATTAAATGATTAAAGTGGGAATACGTCTATAATTTAACAGTCTAAAGTGAAATTCAGCCTTTTCTTTTTGTAGTAAACTTTCATATTTCAATCAGAAGGTAATTTTTTAACATATGGAATCCTGGATATGGCAATTTTCTGCTGCAAATTTGTTTTCAATTAGTTATTTTGATAGAAACAGGTCAAATTTTATTGACGAATCATCAAAGAAATCGGCCACTATGAAAGGTTGAACAAAGTTTGGTGTCTCATGCAGTAGAACACTCTGACGATCCACTTCTAACTTCAAAGGCATGCCGAGCAAGAGCATAAGCAGTATTGTTACCATTTCCACTTATCCAACTTAATTCAGAAGAGACTAAGTAATAATAAAAAAGCACGAAAATCATGCAACAAAGCTCCATGAGGTGATAGATATTCTCTGGGGATAGATATCACTTGAGTATGACACCGATACATGATTCGCCGGTAGACCTATTTTGAATATGACTCCACGTAACTTAGCTGATGTTGACTTAGTCAACTTGGACTCATTACATATTTGCTAAAATTGGCCTAGTTACACTATCTTGAATCGAAAATCAAACAAAAAAACAATTGGGAGACAAAAACTGTAGTAAAATTTTTTTTGAAAATTCTTATATACTATAGTGTGCATATCGCTTGTCTTGCAACCGATAGCAAACCAGGCTAGTGATTGCGGTTCTAGCATCACCATAGAAGATGGGAGATTGGAAATTTAGCTGTGAAGCGAGTAACACCAGTTTCTGGAGTGCAAATGTATCTGGAACCATTGAGTCAAGAACACCCGTAAATCTCTTAGACAAACATCCACTAAATTTCCCTCGATAATTACGAGCCAATAATCACAGACTCCAACAACTCTCGAACCCCTGAAAACAGCTCCATCAAAGTTGACTTTAATTGAGCCAAATGGTGGGGAAAGCAACAGAAATTAGAGCTGGAATTGGTATTGGTCGCTTTAGTCGCCTATTGCGTGTGGATACACTGATTATGGTTGTATGTGGCTAATGATAGATTACACCACCACAAGGTTACTAAATTCACCGGTTTCGATTGAACTTCACAGAAATGTTGGATTGGCTGGGCCACTCATGGATTCCCTGATTCTATTGCATCTGCAAATTGGTACGGAACTTGAAGTGGGTGTGGAGTGGGCCTTTTGGACTTTTTGTTTAGTGCTGGGTTTGCTGGCAGCCTGATCTCCGTTTTGGATGGAGCAATGTGGCAGTGGGGCTGGGTATTTAATTGCCAAGATACTTTATCTCACTTTCCTTCTGTATCACTTCTTATCTCAATATTCATTAAATTATTATATATTCTTTGTAAACATTCTATATTAAATCACTATATATCCTTCGTAAACATCATATTTTAATCCTTTTTCTTGTTCATTTAACACTATTAACACTAACAGAGCAGAATATAGAAGATCATAGACTAAAAAAAATAAAATTTAATTGGAAAATTATAAAAATAACAGAAAATTCATTAAAAACCCATTTTCAGTTAAATTTTATTTTTCTCGTTTATGATCTTTTATATTCTACTCTATTAGTAGTGTTAGAACTTAAAAAGGCATGAAAAAGAATTAAAATAGGATGTTTATGATGGATATATGACGATTTAATAGATGTTGGAAAAAGAAATGATACAGAAAGTGGGATAGAAAGATCATTTGTGATATTTTATTGGACATGTGTAGTCTCATACAAGTTGGCCACCAGTAAAATCCCTCTTTGAGTTGAAAAAAAGATTTCAAACCTCATGCCCTCCAGTTACAAAAATTCAAAGAATGTGTCATAGTACCCCTTTGATTTAATTGCATCTGTCTTCCCTTTAACCCTTTATATAACTTAGTTCAATTCTCCCTCCTTTGTAGAATAGTATAGTATAGATGTTGTGGATTGAAAAAAAAAAAGGGTAGTCTAGCAGTTCTTTTTTGCCCTTGGCCTCTCATTTGAGATGCTGGGTTTTGCAGTCATATGGCAGTGTTTCTTCCTCTTGGCATTGATAGGATTAAAATCAAATTTGGTGTATAACTAATGTTTTGGTGTTTATAGCTTTGTTGTTAGTTGTTACATCTTCTTTTGGTATGGTTCCTAAGTTTTTTTCAGTCTGAATTATTTTCTAAGATAATTAAAGGTCTAATTTGATTTATGTGCTTTTATCATGAAATAAGGATATTAGGAGCTCCAAATGGCTGGGAATTGAACATTTGGAACTATATGCGCTATAGTGCAAATTGAGGAAACAAGAATATTCACAATCTGCAAAGAAAAAGGCATGGGCTGAAATTTGTATAATTAATGAGTTAACTAATTTCTGATTTTGATTTTTCTATTCATATATTTCAAATTTCTGAGCACAATATGGATTCTACCTGCGTCTCATAGAATTTTAAGAGGAAAGTTTTCGTTTGGTGAAAGCATGATGTACGTTGAGAATTACGAGTGCATTACTTAGAAAAAGATGGACTTTTGTGTCTGAAGACGTTACAATTGGAAAATGTATAGGCAAGTTGAATCCTTTTGGAGGTAGCATGCTTCATCCTGATTGGTTTTTGTATTACTAGAAAAAAAAAAAAAAAGTTTCATGCTTGCAAGAAGTTATCCTGTTCCACCTAAAGATAATCCAATCAGCATCGAACATTGTAGACAAACAACGTGGGATATAATGCTTAAGCTCTTGAACAAAGATCTCTTGGAAGGAGTTCCCAGTTGTGAAGGAGCTCCCAGCTGTTCAGTCTCTTGATTTACATGGCATGTTTGGGATAATATTATTAGTCAAATTCGACAAAAAAAAAAAAGAAGGTTGTTTTGTTGGAAGTTTTGATATGGACTTCTATTTGAAATATTTCTGCTTTGTTCTTTTTTTTTTTTTGTTGACAAGCGAATCTGTAACTGTTACCCAAGCGAATATTTCTGCGTTGTCTCTCTTTTAAAAGTTTGGAATAAATTAAGTAAACTCCATATTCTAATTGTGAACAGGACCTTAACATTTCTCGATTGCTGTTTTCAAGGATCACTGCTAGACTACTTGTATAGCTTAAAAGTTTTTGTTGATGACTGCAACATTTTAGAACTTGCTTGACACCTTAAATATGTAAAACTAGTTGATTATAGTGGTTAGTTGTTACAAAACGCCCTCCAATGGTGAATTTCACTATTATGTTAAAAGTTCCGGTTGGGATACAAAGATGTTTGGTATCAATGTCGGAGCCCAGGGAGCTGAGGGGGGCATGAGCCCCCTAAATTTTAAAAATTTTAATTCATAGTATGTAAATATATATATAAAACAAAAGTTGTCCCCCCAATTTTTTATAATTTTAATTTATATTATGAAAGTTTATATACATATATATATATATATATATATATATATATATATATATATATTAGCCATAAGTTGTATTATGGCAGATGACTGTAGTACATATTCTTTTGGGTTGTATTTAAGCTTGGAGATTGAGATAATTTTGATAACTCGTGATGTAAGATTTCGAAGTTTATTTAAGGGAGAGATATTTCTTAATTTGAATTTTACTATTGGTTGTATATCTTTAAGTTTAAATTTGACTTGTATCGAGTCCTGACGAGAGTTGGGCAAGTATTCTGCGGATACCGTTGGGTTCGCCCTTGGGTGAAGTGGGGGCGTCACAAAACCTAGTAGATCATCATACATCAAGAAAACCTAGTAGTTCTTCAAGTACATCTAATAGATCATCATGTAAACATCAAGAAAGATAGATTTCCTATCAAAGTTTACCTCTTTACCTCCAAATCCAAGAATGGCAAGCAAATCAAGAAAGATGCAAGGCTTTCTTCCTCCAAAAACTTTACCAAGAGCTTCCCTCCAAATTTGATTCAAAGTTCTACGGAGTAGATTAGGATTTTTCTTTTGTTTACTCAGCAAATAAGTAAGAATCAAGGCTTGAAATTGAGTTGATTTTCTCTCTTTTTTTCTACTCAGGGTTCAGCCAACAAGAAATAAAAAAAGAGGAAGTGGTGAAGAAATGAGAGGCTAGGTGGATAAGAAGAAGTCTCGGTCTTGGTTAGAATGCTCTAGATGATTGACACTTGGCAAATCAAGATGAAATCTTTGTCTAATTGTCTTCCATTCACTAAAATGTCTAACGCTCTTCCAATGATATCTTAACACCTCTATTCATAAAAACTTTTGCACAAAACTCCCTCTAATTCACCAAATTTATTTCACACACCTCACTAGTTGGTCACACTTGTATAACCTACTATGAACTCAACATGAAACAAATTGAATGGGGCAATAGGAATAAAAATCATGACTCAACCATTAAAGTAACAAAAAATGTAAGGCAAGTAAGTTAAACTAATAAAAATCATAGGAAATGAATTTTCGGGTCCTCACACTCTCTCCTCCGTAAGAGAATTTCGTCCTCGAAATTCTAACCTTTGCTCGCATATAATTTGATTCTTCACAGTTGTCTTCCAACTCCCAAGTGGATTCCCCTCATCTATGATACTTCCACAAAATTGTATATAAAGGAAAGTCTTACTAACATTGTGGCTAAATTGATATGCTAAGGAAGTTTCCGAATGGTCGAAATAACTCACGATGACATACACTTGGAACTCGATGAAAAGGAGAAACTGTAACTATGAAACTGATTTACTACTCTTGCTAGATCTTGAAATCAGACACCATGCATTGGCAAACGTAATACCTTCTCTGATCAACCTGCCTTTATTACAAATCACAAATGAAAATTCTCGCTCAACCTAAGAATAGTTTGGAAAAATTGAAGCATTGATAAGGATTGAATTCCAGACAAACACAAGCATTGAATATCTCTAGTTCAAATATCAGGCTCCAAGTTCAATGTTTTTAACGGAGATACAACTTACTGCAAAAAGCATTCACTACACATAGTTCAATAGATACAACCATTTCAGGACATCACTACTTGCTATCTTCGACTACTACAGTAGCTTCACCATCGTGTAATTCATTTGTTTTGGGCAGTGTCTCCCATGATGTCTAGGTTTGCCGCATCTAAAACATACACCAGTTGTCCTATAACACATTCCAGTATGAGTCTTGCTACAACTTTCACATTTGGCAATTACACATCTCTTCTTAACATGTCTATTCTTTCTTTCCTTTCTTCCTCATGCATAGCAAGTTCATCTACACAAATCTCGTTGTGTTTCCTTTTGGTATCGTAAAAGTTTCGTTTACCACTATTTACTTGGTTGCTAGGAATGGCTTGAAATGCAACTTGAGTAGTTGAATGCACCACTTCAAGTTTATTCCGCAACTCGTCCAGTATCTCTTCATATTTCTTTTTTCATTTCCATGTTCTTGTTCAGCAACTCAATTTTCTCTGTATACTCTTATCTCCATCGTCCTTCCCAGTGTTCAACTAATTTCTTTGAAACTCTACCTCCTTTCGAAGAATCTCTATTTCCTCATGTATATCGTCCAAATTTTTTATATCACCGATTCACTTGAGTTCAAATGACAGGTTGCCACACAAATCAAAGGATCGATAGGAGTAGCTAATCACAAAGTGAAACTCTAACCATAGACCTCTTAAGGTCTTTTACTTTTAAGTTAGCCTTGAAACAGTAAGCTTTGCTATACTCAAATTAGGTAGATAAGAATCTAAATACAAGTAGGGTAATATCTCAAAATACTATGACACTTACTCCTATTTTTGAATTGTAATTAAAGGTTACCATCATCGCTTATGCACATAACAAAGCACTGAATCATACTCTTTAGATCAAAAGTTCTACACCCTAACTCACTCTTCATTATACACTCATCTTAAATAGGTTTACTCAAGAAAAATTATAACCTTTTCCCGCCAATAGTGTCTTTTGCCATCTTTATTCAGAGCGGTCATCCTATTGTCACCAAGAGTTTATATACAAGATTAGAACCCAAACCTTTTCCTTAGAACTTCCATATACAATCCAAAGCTTTCAATCTTATAAGGATAGGAATCAAGGCCAAGTCCATATATTGACATAGAAAGATAGAAATCAAGGAAGCATATAGGCAAGGGTAGTCAATCAGGAGTCAAAAACTATCACAAGAGAAATACATACGTAGTTGTAATCACATTGCATCAAAACCAAGTAAACACATATCAAATGCATAATTCATTGAAGAAATTAAATAGGTTTGCAATACTAGCCCTTAAACATTTACAACAACCATCAAATTTCAACTCTAACCACCATCTATAGAAACCCAAGCCAAACATTTACTGGATTGGTCCATAACATCACTCATCGATCTAATCTCTTCAATCGGTTCAATTTCAAATCCACTACTACAATCCTCCATGTCTTGACCTTTACCATCCAAACTTATTTCAAATTCAATCATAATTTCTACTCTCATCATAGTGCTATAACTTATTTGGTACTCGGGTACAAGAATTCGAAAATAAAATAATTCACAACTCGAGTTGGCTAGTCACAAGGGTAAATCACCCACATTTGAGATTCCTACCCGATGTACATATTTAATTTTCCCCAACAATAGTAATTTGTTTTACACTTAACAGGTCATTTCCCATAGTTTGAGAATTCTCTACCGGCGTGAGTTCATTAAGAGTTCAGATACCACCTGTGTCGACCTCACCTCTCCCTAGGGCATACCCTAAAGTTTAGTGGATCGCTTGCTCAACTCTTGTCAGGACTCATTAGAAATTCAAATCAATAACACTAAAATTATTCAATATAATATTTACATGCTACAAATCATCCAAAGATACAAACCAAAGTACAAGCCCAAAAGAAAAGAATCTAAATGAGTAGTACCATAATACAGTGCCGACCAAATATAAACTCAAGATCTCCTTGCCAACTATTATTATTCTTGTCTCTCTCATTCCCCCACCTTGTTAAGGAAAACAAATAATGGGATGAGTTAAAAGTCCAGTGAGGTTCCAAGAAAAATATGCAATCAAAATGGCAAGATGACAATCACATATATCAAAATCCTAAAGCGAAGAAAGTAAATAGTTACAAACGAAAGCATTAACAGTTCACATTTTCAAATAAACAATTTAACACAGAAGAAAAGGATACGGATACTGATACGGTGGCTCTCGCTAGATCCTAGGTAGAGCACTCAAGATTCAAACATTGATACAACTGATACGGTGGCTCCTGATAGATATCAGGTGTAGCACTTGGTCCCGTTCAATATTTCACTTGCAATTCAAAGAATATAGTTGGCTCTTGCAAGCCAGTTTAGCAGTACCGTTTTTCGAGTCCGTTGATACTCCGTCAGCATTTGAATTGCAGTAATAAACAATGTCTGTAGTTCACCGCTTTACACCAATTTCCTTTCCTCCAATCAACCCCCTTTACTGGACCCGAACGCCAAACAAGTGGGTGGTAATATTCGAGCATACCAATTCCAGAGGACGCATCCAATGGATTAAACAAGTAACAAGACCCATGGTTCATCAATTGTTTTGACCAAACCCCTACTACTTCGATTTGACTAACTAACTGATGGGGTTTTGGATCTCAAGAACAAGTATAGTTGATGAGTTAACATTTCTGATCGACTTTCTAGTCATGCATATGTATATTAGTTCACTTGCAAACAGGATAACAAGAGCTCAATCAAGTTGGGTCGAGTGCGATAAAATACATACTCGTTTATTCAATATCAAGTCAAGCAAGGTTAACAGGTCGAGTACAATAAAGTACACACTTGTCTTTTCAATAACAAGTCAAGATATCTGGCAATTTCAAACAACAAGTCACATTTCGATCAATAAGTCACATGAAATATCAATCAAGTAAATCATATGGTCCTAACATACAATTGGAATTGTGAGGACTCGAAAAATTTTCTTATTTTATATAATTTTATTTTATTTTTTCGAATACATTTTCTATACTTTACTTTATTGTCTTAATCTCTTAGATATTTTTACAAGTGAATCACGTTTTAAATCATTTTCCATGTATTAGTTAGTGCATGTTAAGTTTGAAGTACATTATGGAAGTGGGACCCGCTAATGCGGTAAGTGCAATAAATTTTTTAAGATTAAAAGGAGTTTTGTACAAAAGAATATTATTTTATAAGGTGTTAAGAGATAATTAGAGATTGGTTGGATATTTTAGTGATTAAAAGACAATAGGATGAGAATTAATCTTGGAAGGACAATTGTCACAACATCCATGGAACTTTGACCTTGACTTGGACTACTCTTAACCTTTAAGTAAAAGAAAAATTGACCAAAAATTTCATTTCCTTTCTTTCTTCTTCCCCTTGGCCGTGCACTTCATCTCCCAATTAGTCAAGAAAGTTCCAAATTTTCTTCTCCTCTTGGCCGGCTGTCCCCTCTCCATTTTTAACCAAAATTTCAGCTTCATCTTCTTCCTTTTTGCTCCCAAAAACTCACTCCAATCTTGCTCATCTTCGTGGACCATCACTCAAGCTTTGTAGGAGACTTGGAGGAGGAAGATTCTTGGTGGTTTGGAGCTTGTTTCCTTGTAGTTGCTCACTACTCTTGGAAGAAGGTAAAACCCCTCAAAGCCCTTATTTTCTTTCATCTCTTAGTTAGATTTTGGTTAGTTTTAACTAAGTTAAGCTTGGGTTGTTGATGGGTTCCTTGAATCTTGACTTTAGGTAGATGTCTTGAGGTGGATTCCTAGGTAGTGGCCATGAGGAATTATTATTTGTTTGGTTGTTGTTTTGGTGATTTATAGTTTGGATTTGGTATGAAGAAGTTGGAGAGAAAATTTGATGGGAAAGTGGAGCAAGCTGTCAGATTTTTACTGGTTCAGTTTCCCTCATTTTAATTTCGAATTTTGTGGTTATTTTGATGCCAAAATGCTTGTTATATGTTAGTGTATATGTGTGTAAATTATCTTCCAAAAAGCATTTCATTTGGTTGAGAGAAGGTTAGGTTAAAGTGAGGAAGCAAACCTGGAAAACTTTTGATCAGTGTAGCCGTCTAGTGTACACTCATCAGGCCATAATTTTTCGTACAGGAGTCGAAATCAAGTGCCGTTTGCGGCATATGAAACTAGACTCTAAGAGCTTTCTAATGGTAAAATGTAGCCACTAGTTCGTTTCCTATGAGCCACAGTGAGCCGGCAAAGTCGACTGATTTTTCCTCACTGTTTTAACCGAGAAGCATACACAGATGCAGTTTGTAGCTTGTTTTCACTCATCTTACAAAATGAATTTGAAGACAGTTTCTTCTAGTGAGTTTTAGAATTTTGAATCTAGTTTTTAACGCCATAAACCACGCTAATTTTGGACTTGTGTAACCTTAATTATGACCTGATTTTGAAACTGTGTTGAGTGCTCCAAAGCTGGAATTCTGTGAACGAGGTTTCAAAAACCAGCTTTCAAAAAACTGTTGTATCTTAGTGTAGAAAGATCCAAATTGAGTTCTATTTGTTGTATTTGAAACTAGATTGGAGTTCTTTCAGTGTTATAAATTTCAAGGGCTGATTCTATTTCTATGAATTTTTCCAAATTTCCAAAATCCATTGAAAATGCAAAACTGTTTGCTCTATTCTTACTAAAACAGTGATTTGGAGCTAAGGTTTGACTGATTTCGGATTCGAATATGGAAAAAGTGTCTTCTAGAGAGTTTTAGTTCATTGAGTCTATTTTTCAATGGTATACGATGCCAATTTTGGACTTTTGGAAGTCAAGTTATGATTTTTCAAAGAAAATTGCCAAAACTGAATTTTCCCTTGTAAAGTGACAACATTCTAAAGTCACTTGGAAACATTTTCTAAGTCACAAGCATAACTTTCTTGGTTATTTGAACTTCATTTTATACTTGGAAAATGGATTTCACTCCCTAGTCTTATGCCCTTGGATTTTCATAAAAATGAACCATAAAATGGAGCGTTTTAATTAGAGTACTTCTTGAGGGATTTCATTAGTTTCATATTTTAAACATGGAACTTTTAGCCACAATATTTATTATGAAAATGAGTAGCGTTTTGATGGATTTTGACTCTATAAGATTTGGCAACGTGAACACTCCTTTATATTCTAAAATTTGGGCATAGGATTAGAAGTTTTGAGATATGAAAACCATCTTCCCTAAAATCATCTTCTTTTTTCTCGATTTTCGTGCCAAAATTTAGTATGGTACTTTCCTCTTTGGAATTGAGATTTCTTGCCATGACTTGACTCGAAAGCGACTTTTGAATTTTACCTGAGTATTATTTCAATGATTAAGCGAAAAAGTCTCTTTTACTTTGATTTGAACATGTGGCTTTTGAGCGTGGGTAGCAAGAGGATATTTTTCTTATTAACCTTGGTCGAGTACCTAGGTAATAGTGGTTATGCATTTCTCAGGTGGTCTCGTGGACGCCGAGGAACTTGTCTGATCTCTTGCTTTTGTCCTTGCTTTGCCTTGACTTTTGGTGAGTGTTAAGTGCATGCTTCATGTTACTACAATTGAAATGATAATTGTACATGTGCTATGTGAATCCTGAACTTGTCGAGACTAGGGTGTACTTTACTGCTCTTATTCTCTCTCTCTCTCTTGATTAAATGATACATGTTACATGAATGTTTGTGACTTACACTTGTATTCGAACATGTTTTAACTCGTGAGCATTGAGCGGCAGCATGTACCATACCCTATTCGGGTGGGAGGTGCTTCTCATACCGATTTAGTGTTATGATTGATTCTCTGAATGGCAACATGTACCACACCTTATTCGAGTGGGAGGTGTCTCTCATACCGACTCAGTGCTATGATTGATTTTCTGAGCGGCAGCATGTACCACACCTTATTCGGGTGGGAGGTGCCTCTCATATCGACTCAGTACTATGACTGATTTTAAGTCGATTGGAGTGTTGTCTCATCGACCACTCGTGCTTGTGGAGACACCCCAACCCATTAGTTAACATCATAACTCGAGTCGGCAAGGGCTTGGTCGAGAAGTTTGGTGAACCTTGGAAAATATTATAACTTGATCTTTTGAGATCTCGCTTGGCATACCTGAATAGTATCGCCACCTCATACTTGTTTAGTTCCGGATCCGAGTGAGTGTAATGCTGGATGGGGGAAGTAAGTGGAGTGCTACGGTCATGTTGCTTCTTAAGTTGACGGAAAGTCAACCCCAAATGGCTTGAATCAGTCGAGACGTGGAAATAACTCCTGAGAGCTCCTGTATCCTTCCATGTGTGTTTATTTCCTACTTGTGCACTTAAATGAAAGTTCATGTTAAAGTTGCTTTCAAGTATGCCATTTGATTGATTGGTACTACTTGCTTGCTTGCTTGATTTTCTTGGCCTCACTGAGCGTTAGCTCATCCCTTTAAGTTTGTTTTCCTTAACAGGGTTTGGAGATGGAAGTTGGAGATTTTAGACTAGCGATTTTTGGTTGAAACTGGCATATCTTTTGTATGATATTGGAGACTTTTTAAAGTGTAAATTTTGTTATACTTGGGTATTGTGGATTGTAATTGTAATGGTAACCTTGGGAGTTTTTGGACTTGTATATTCGATGTACTTCTCGATTCTAAGTCAATGGTTGACTTGAAATCCTTTATTAAGTTAGAATGAGTGCGTGAGTCCCGACGAGAGTTGGGCAGGTGCTCCGCTGATACCCTAGGGTTCGCCCTAGAGAGAGGTGGGGGCGTCACAGGAATGCTCACCAATTGATCTCAATCTTTCCACTTCAAACCCCAATTCTTTCTCTTGGTCATTCTCGAGTCCTATGGTCATATCATACATCAAGAGTCTAGCCACTTAAAGCCAATATAAATGAGTAAGATTCACTTAACAAACATAGCAATTTGCAAGTTTAACCCTAATATAACTTTCAAAAGGGCAAAGTTTTCTTGTTCAAATCAAAGGGCAAAGTTTTCTTGTTCAAATCAAAGGGCAAAACCATGTGCATACTAAAATAATGTTTCAAGGATCATATGGAATACAAAGACATCGATTATAGTCAAGACGTTTGGAGAAAATGAGACAAGACTCTCGAGGTGCAAAGTTGGAAATTTCAAGCAATAAAGTATTTTGGAGAAAACTCCTTTTCCTCCTCTTGTCCCTCTTTATTTTGGTTCAAAACCAACATACATGTAAAGATCAAAGTCTTGACAAGTATCTTGAGCAAAAAGATATCAAAACTAACATCCAAATTCCAACAATAAAACTAACATTCTCTCTTGCCCTCTCAAATAATCCTAGCAAGTAACATGTACTGTTAAGTAAGAATTCACATGTGACCTGTCATATACCCAAAACTCAAAAGAACAAGATTTATTTCATCAGAACTCATTGTTTAAAGTTCAAATCAACTTACATATGAAAAGCAAATTTTAACCAAGTCTCTTGAGCAAGAGTAAGTGCAAAAGTAAAGCAAAAGTACCCTAACATGAAAACGCAAGTCCTTCTTCACTCAATCGGCCAACCAATCACAACTTAACCTCACTTAACCCCAATACCTCTATCTAACTTCCAAATTTTAACTTTATCCGCACAATAAATTATGGCTAGCATAGCATGTGTCATATGGTATGTGTTCTTGGAAAAAAAAAACCATCAAAATCACATATATATAACTTGAACCTAGGCTATGCACTTCATGTATCAAAGTTGGAAATTGGCAATATAACTTGAAAACAACATGAAACCTTCCATAAAAATCCTTCATTCTCATCCTAGACCAACATACATCCGACAAACTCAAAACCTAGTATGAAAAATTAGTAGATCATCAAGTAAATCTAGTAGATCATCATACATCAAGAAAATCTTGTAGTTCGTCAAGTACATCTAGTAGATCATGATGTAAACATCAAGAAAGATAGATTTCCTAGCAAAGTTTACCTCTTTACATCCAAACCCAAGAATGGCAAGCAAATCAAGCAAGATGCAAGGCTTTCTTCCTCCAAAAATTTCACCAAGCGCTTCCCTCCAAGCTTGATTCAAAGTTCTATGGAGTAGATTAGGATTTTTCTTTTGTTTTCTTACCAATAAGCAAGAATTAAGGCTTGAAATTGAGTTGGTTTTCTCTCTTTTTTTCTCCTCAAGGTTCGGCCAACAAGAAAGAAAAAAAGAGGAAGTGGTGAAGAAATGAGAAATTGGGTGGATAAGAAGAAGTTTTGGTCTTGGTCAAGATGCTCTGGATGAATGACACTTGGCAAATCAAGATGAAATCCTTGTCTAATTGTCTTCCATTCACTAAAATATCTAGCCCTTTTCCAATGATAGCTTAACACCTCTATTCATAAAAACCTTTGCACAAAACTCCTTCTAATTCACCAAAATTATTGTACACACCTCACTAGTTGGTCACACTTGCATAACGTACTATGAACTCAACATGCAACAAATTGAATAGGGCAATAGGAATAAAAATCATGACTCAACCATTAAAACAACAAAAAATGCATGGAAAGTAAGTTAAGCTATCAAAAACCATAGTAAACGAATTTTCGGGTTCTCACAAGTTTTCTATTGAAATGAATTAAAGGACATATTTTCATGAGAACTAGTCTAACTGGTATGGACATTAATTGAGAAACTACAAAATTATTGGTTTTGCTCTCAAATTCCTTTCTTTTTCCATTCCTCTACCCCTTAACTGAAAGCAGACATGTAAATATGAGATATTAGTAAGGGTTATAATTTCCTTTGAACCAAAAATAAATAGAATATGAAGGCCAGAGATTGTATTAAGTTGAATACAACAATTATTTGTAAAAATGGACTAAGTATTGGTTGTACTTGAGTAGAACATTATTAGCTTAAAACAATAATATTTTTTAAAAATTACTGTGAGAAAGAAAGTTTCACACGATACTGTGAGGACTCGCAAAATTCTTCTTATTTTCTTCATATTTCCTTTATTTGGAAGAAATTACTTTATAATAGTTTTACTCCTCATTTTCTCCCTCAATAGTTGTAATAAATTATCGAATCAAGAGTTTTACCTTTAGTTTCGTAGTTGGCGTAAATTAGGGTTTTTGCGCATTTCAGTAGTGTGATTAGTTGGTGAGGTGTGTGTATTAAATTTGGTGGTTAAGAGTGAATTTTAGATAAGAGAAAGTGTGTAATTAGAAGTACTAATAATAAGTTAGTAAATCATAAGTGAAAACCCTAGTACGCGCGAGTTAAGGAAAATCGGTTTGAACCGACGTGTACCGTTTGTTACCGATTGAATACACCACTTGGACACCACTTGATTACCTTAATATCCTTGCTATTATTTCATAAATATCAGCCTTCGTTATCCTTGAGAGGGCCAAAAATGTTAACCACAAAAAGAGGGAAAAAGGAAAAAATTTGAGATTTGATCCTAAGATGACACTTGGAGGCCATCCACCCAACTTTGACCAAACCAATTCCTATCTTCTTATCTTTCTTTTAGCTTCATTTCTTCCTCATATCCTCCATGGTGGCTGAGAGTTAAGGAGAGAAAAGAGAGAAGAAACACTTCTGTTCCAATCTTGATTTTTGGCCTTGTTTGAGTTGAATCCAAAATCTAAACCGATTAAACTTTCACTTTGGTACTTAGGAAGCTTTGTGCGGTAAAAGTTTTGGAAGAAAGGGGTGTGGTTTTCATTTGCAAGCAGCTCTTGTGAGGTATAATGGTTTCCTTTCCTTGTCTTGTACTTAATCTTGTTTAAATTTGGATAGAAGCTTATGTTTTTGGCTTATGATGGTTAATTAGTTAGTTTTGAATGATATGGTGGAATGTTGAGCTAGGGTTTGAGATTTTCAGTTGTGTTTATTGTTGTTTATATAGTATATGATGTTGACGAGCTTGGATAGGGACTTGGGGTAGTGATTCAAAACATGAATGTTATTTTTAAGCATTGAATTATCAAATTTCCAGCCTTAGTGATGAATTTGCCCTGTATCTCACCTCTATGTTCGTCCATGCTAGAGGCCGAATCAGGTCTAGGTCAAAACATGAAAGTTGTAGGGAATGAAGTTAAATATATGATTGTAAAATTTCAGCTCAATCATACAAATGTAGCATGTGAAATGACTAAATTACCCCTGACTGCCAAATGCCCTATTTCGCGGGGCAGCTTTCTGTTTTCTCTGAGATTGCACATTTTGACCCTGAAAATGCACGAATTAGATGCCGATGCCTTCATAGAAAATGTAGTTCTCTATCTTAGTTTCGAAATTCCATAAAATTTACCACAATCCGATAAGCGTAGCTTCAGTTGTGACCAAAATACCAAGAGACGTCAAACCTACTGTTCAGCCATTTGTCTTTCAAACTGGTTTCCGGTCGCATTGTTAGACTTGTCTTGTAGTTGGATGACATTGAGCCTAGTTGAAGGGCTATTGTGTTAACATCACTTATGTGTGACTTTGGGCTGAATTGAGGAAAATATTGAAGCCATTAATGGCTGGAAATAGCTAAATACAAAGGGCATGCCGCCCAAATTTTCACTCGAAGGCTAGGCGGGTGTACTTGTGACTTGAGCGAAGTTTTGAGGACGAATTGAACTTGAAGTGTCTAGAGCATTCGAGGTATATAAGTTGGAATTTGGCCGAAACTTGTACCTTGGAAAAATGAAAGTAGCGACCAATAGAAATATGTTTTCCTCATCTTTTCGATTCAAATGGGAATTCCAAAGTTTTAATCACTTCATTGCTAAAACTAAAAGAGCGAGCATGAGTTTTCCAGGACATGATAAGTAATATGAATATTACCCAAATGAGTTTCAATTACTTGATTTTCGTTAAACGAAACACTTAAGTTTTGAACCTTAGTTGATTTCAAGTTCTTAAATGATATTTTATCGCAGATTTGGACTCCAAACAAGGAGTAATACCTGAACGTGATCCTAAGAAGCACTAAATCTTTAGTGAGTGCTTCTAAATACCTGATTGAACTTGACACTTGTTTAAATGCTTGGCCAACGTGGTCGGATGATATTTGATTGGTTTGGTCGGGCAAATGTGTACTTTATCGCACTTGCCCCAATGTGATATATTCTTGTTCATTGATTGCAATTGAATTGATATACATGCATATGATTCGTATCTTGTTTGAAATTCTAGAAACCCTGTGGCTAGTTAATCGAGTTGAGTCGGCAAGGGATTGGTCGATTAGATAACGAACCTTGGGTCCTTAGTTTTGTCGAGTAGAGTGTTATCTTCTCGACTAATCGGTATACTCGAGTATAACCACTAGTGCTTATCTTGGAGTTTGGGCCCGGTAAGGGGTTTGGTCGTTGGACGGAGGTTGGAGTTAAGTGGTGTACTACTGGACTAGTTACCTTACTTGAAAATTGACGGAGTGTCAACTACTATTTGATCAAGTTATGGTGGAGCTAGTTTGCAAAAGCAATTGTATCCTTTTACTTGAATTGTTGAATACTTAATGTTTGGCCATATGAAGTGTTATCGCTCATTTTCTTCACTTGTTATGCTCGCTACTTTGCCACTTTGATACTTTCACTTTTAACTAATGGTCAATTTGCTATTTGGAACCTCACTGAACGTTAGCTCACTCTATTAGTTTTGTTTTCCTTACAGGGGGTACGAGCGAGGCGTGAGACTAGTACAGGCTAGCATAGTCTAGTTTTTGGAAATTTTATAATTGTACTCGTACTAGTCGCTCGATTAGGGTTGAATGTATTTAGAACTCAAATCTTTTGATGTATTTGGGATTGTATGGAAGTTTGAGACAAAAATGAATGTATTTGTATGTTCCAAATTTGAAAACTCTTGTTCCATTTACGTTAGAGGTCGTGAATTATTTTATGCGAAATAAGTGAGCGAACCCTAGCGAGAGTTGGGCAGGCGGTCCGCTAAACTCTGGGGTACGTCCTAAGGGGATGTGGGGTCGTCACAGATACAACTAAAAAGATGATTGTATCGTATATGGCAAAAAACAAGAAAAAGAAAAGGAAAACAAACATCAAGTTCTTATAAAGGAAAAAAATTGAACCAAAAAATATTACAAAATTGACTATGACTAAAACTTAAAACCAATTATTCCTGATGAAAATATAGGAACTTGTCTAATATGTGCAATACTTCTTACTGTACAATTTCACAAAAAATATAATACGATAACCATCAATGTCATAATAGGCAAAAAAAGCCATATGATACACATAAGATCAATATGGTTACATCGTACTTCATCCATTTCATTTCATATGTCTTGATTTCTAGTAATTTCATATATCATGGCCAACTTTGCACGCAATTTAAGAGAATTATAATCTGGCCAAAACATATCAACCATGAAGGCAACTTCTTGCATTATTGCCCCTCAGTTAACATTTAAAATTTTGTCAATTGAATGGAATTTTGCAAAAAAAAATGGCACAACTACCAAAATAAACGGATACAAACACAAAGTTATAACCTTATTTATTAAGAGAACATGAGTTAAATATTTTTCTTGGAAATTGTATGAAGGGTACTACAAGAAAATTAGACATTATTTATTTCTATTTTTGAATCATGAAAATTATTTTGCGACAAAATAAATTACTTTTTGAGGAAAGGATACATTCATATCATGCAACTTGTTATTCATTCGTGCATTTGTATGGTACTTTTCATTTTCTTTTTTCTAGTGAATATGGATATTAAAGAATTAAGTAACTATATAAAAACATTATAAATAAATAGAATAAAAATAGTTAATTCATGAATAGTGTATTCAATTTTGCTTCCTCTCATAATTGGAGATAAGTTAAAAAGTGAGAAAATCAGGCATATTAAAAAAATATAGTATGTGTTTACTTTTTTAATTAAAAAATTAATGTAATCTGTACATGTAAGGAAATAGTAATAGAATATAAATGCACTTACACTTCATTTATTTGTTGAATCAAAAGTTACAAAAAAAAAACTATTGATTGAAGAATTATTTTATTTTCTCATATACTACATAAAAATTGAAAATCAAAAACTAATTTGGGTGGTATTGTTTTAATTTGTTGAAAGAAACAATATAAAGAAAATCAATTGAAATTTTATTACATTTGTGCCACCATGCTTATATTGGTACTACATTAAACCATGATAAATATTTTGGGACAAACCATATTATTATGAGTATCAGGTTTAATGTCCTACTAATATAAGCATGGAGCTACAAATACAATAAGTTTTCCACTAAGAATTTTTTTGTTGAATCATTTTGTGCAACTCAGTCATGTACCCATTTTTAAAACCACCAACAGTCTTCCACAGTGCTAGGATTGGAAAAGGGTATCAACCTCATTGTTAGTCCAAAAATACACCTTGACCCTTTTATGTCCGACTTGATTCATTAGCGATATCCATCCTAAAACAAAGACTAAAACTAACATGTAAATATATAAATGCCATTGAAATCTAGACATTTCATCTTTTGCTCACTGAATATTTATCCAAAGAAAACCAAAAAAATAAGTGTAAAGAACTTTTGAGTCAATGCTATGAAATACTTGGAAAAATGATGTTTCAATAATCTAGGCAAACCCAAATAGACAAGGGGGAAGAATCAATGACAAATCCCAAATATTAGTGCTTATTTCGTGCAAAGATCATTCAACCATAGAAAGTTAGCTTTTGTAGGTATACAAGTTCTAAAACTATTATATATTCTTAAATGGTCAAGCCATAAGATAACCATTAACATCAATGTAGAAGACTAATAAAAGAAAAAAGGGAAGATTGCAACTTTGGTTAGCAACTAAAACCAAGGTCATAGATTGTGAAGTTGCCAGCTTACTACATATAACAATAACAATATTTTAATTAATATACAACCAACACCCAAGTACTATCACTAATTACCGCTCTTAAAACTCCAAAATCCAGTCATTAATCCAATAGTAGAGAATTCAAATCACCATTGATAGTTTACAGTTAATACCAATTACTATTTACTATCTAATGATAAAATTGACAAATAGATAAAAAACAATACACATTTTTTATATTTACCAACAAATTGTAGAACCCTGGACTTATTAGAAAAAATTATAGAGTCACCAGCAACAAGTCTCTTTGTACTTGCAACGACAATCTAACCTGTTGGAAGCAAATCCCCCTTTGGCTAGCCTGCAAATCAGAATAAAGAAACGAAAAAATGAAAACTGTACAGTTGAAATTAAACATAATTTAGACTGATACAATAATTATAGAAAAGAAAATAGCATTTTTGTGACAACCCCCACCTTCCCCTAGGGCGTACCCCAATGGTTAACGAACTGCTTGCCCATCTCTCGCCAGAATTACGGAGTCAAATCACTCGAAAACCAAACAAAACGTGCAAAAGAACTGCAAGAAAACCAACAATCGGAATTGATCTAAACACGATTACCAAACCATACGGTACAATAGGATTTCGATTAAACGCTCCAACGAAAAGCAAAACGAGTGGATGCTACGTCAGAATCGGGCTAAAAGTTGGCCGGATTCAAGGCAGTGAGAAAAAAAATGAAATTTTCAACTTCCCCTGTGAATCCGGCCAAGAATTGGCCGGATATACGGCTGGATTTCCAGCACCAGCTTCCTACCAAATTTCTGTTGTTTCCTCGTTCAAGTTTCGAACTTGCCCGATCATTCCAACGAATACAAGAAAAGTTTACTAAACCCAAAAAACGTACATTCTCAAGCAAATACACGGAAGAAACATGATTAAACACTTATATACATACATTGGAAACTTTACAAGTCAAAATGTGATACTTGATCAAAATACAATTAGGGTTTTCTATTACCGAGGAGCTTAACAAAAGAATATCTATACTAACTCAACTCTTTCTCCAAAATCACAGTTTCAAAGTTTGTTCCCTGTAAGGAAAACAAAGGTAACGGGGGTGAGATTACGTTCAATGAGGTACCATAAGTACAAGCAGTCAAGAATCATGGAACTTCACTCAAGTCAATCATATGGAAACAGCAGATATAAAAATGAACAAACACATCAGTTAAACATACGAATTCAACTAGAAAGGATATAGGTGACTCTCAAGAGCCGAATTCCCATCGCTTCACCAGAGCTTGATCAGGTAGTAGTTGACACTCCGTCAACTTTTAGGTATAGTAACTAATCCAGAAGAACACCACTTTATACCAAATTTCGTCCACCAAACATACCCCTTACCGGGCCCGAATGCCTCAACAGGAACATGGATGGTAATACTCGAGTATACCTGGAATCCAGAGTCTCCAATACTCAAAGATCCCAAAGAAACAGGCCCCCATGGCTTGTCAATTTTCCTCGACCAAGCCCCTTGCTATCTCGATTCAATTGACTCCCCATGAGGTTGAGCTCAAGTTTAACAGGAAGGTCATTGGATACACCTCCAAACGACATCAGATCATGCACAAGCAACAGATTCAGGTGCATACTGGAACCAGTCAAATAGGCAAGAGAGCGAGTGTGATCAAGTACACCCTCGTCTCATTCAGAATAAACAGAGGTCACAGTCATTCATGTTACAAATTGCAGGTACAAGTAAATCAATTAAGCAACAAGTCATGTGAGTGGTACACTCACCAGTTCAAGCAAGGATAACTTCAAAAGTTTCCTCCCAAATATGCTTTTGATCACCGACACGTCCAAGGAGTAACCAAAGTAAAACAATTATGGTTGCCACATCCACAAACCCAGCAAACAGAATGCACAAATGAGACTCGACTACGAGTCATATGCCTATCCAAGTTAACTACTAGTGCAACGTGATAAAATGTGATTTTGGAGTGAAAAGGTAATAGTGGGTCCTAAGAACATGAGCAACCCCAAAACCCTTCATTTCTACCCAAGATTAATCCAAACTCAAAGGAACCAAACGGCCTTAAAATTTGGGCAGCACTTCCCCTCAATTTCCTTATTTTTCCATCCTACAATCAATCACCAATCATATCTCAATTCAGGCACATTTGCACGTACAAATAATAAGTTATTAAACACCCTTAATTAGGGTCACAATACCCTTCATATATAGCCAATTGGTAGCCCCAAAAATCAACCACAATCAAGCCAAATTAGAAACCCTAATCTGAAATTTAGGCACACAAGTTGAAAATTTCTTTAGGCAAGTGAAACTAACACATAAACACAAGATATTTCACATGTCAAAACTAGCAAACCATGACTAATCTTTAAGCTTCACATATGGGCAAAACATTCTCTAATAAAATTGAAAATTACCACAACACTATTTCAACCCATGAAATTTTCCCATAAAGCTACAAACTTACAACTTTAAGCTACTAGTTTACACATATTAGAAGTAGAGGAAAGTTGCTAGCCAAAGGTACCTTGTAACCTCAAGAAAGGTGGAAATTTAGGGTTTCCTCCTCCAAAATCACTCCACCAACATCTTGGAATCTACCTAGTTAGCAACTTTTATGAAGTAGTTTGAAAATCTATGGTTACAACTCAAGATTGAAGCAAGAAAATGAAGTGCAAGATGAAGTTTTCTCTCCCTTTCTCTCCCTCAAATTTCGGCCAAGACAAGGTGAAGAAATGAAGAAATTTTGGTCAAAATTGGGTTTTAGGGAAGGTAAGAAACCTTGGTCAAAGTCCAACTTCTATTAGTGTCGCGACAAGTGGTGCCTTTAGGGTTTGATCTAATTCTCTTGCCTTCCAATGGTTAATCTATCTAGTTACCCTCTAATTATCTCCTAGCACCTCGTAAAGTAATATCCCTTTATGCAAAATTTCACCAAGGCGTTAAAAATTTATCGTACTTAATGCACTAGCGGGTCCCACGTCCAATATACACTGCTAACGTCACATAAACTAACTTATATTTGAAAAATGATTTAAAAGCTATACTCACATATAAAATGTATAGAAATTAATATATTAAAGGAAAGTATAAAAATGCAGGCAAGGAAATAAAATAATGCCTAGAAAATATGAAAATTTTCTGGTTCTCGAAATTCTCCTCTTTTGCTCACAAAACTCAATTCTGCAGTGATTTCTTCTCCTTTTCAAGACCATGAAATTTTCCCATAAAGCTACAAACCTACAACTTTAAGCTACTAGTTTACACATATTAGAAGTAGAGGAAAGTTGCTAGCCAAAGGTACCTTGTAACCTCAAGAAAGGTGGAAAATTTAGGGTTTCCTCCTCCAAAATCACTCCACCAACATCTTGGAATCTACCTAGTTAGCAACTTTTATGAAGTACTTTGAAAATCTATGGTTGCAACTCAAGATTGAAGCAACAAAATGAAGTGCAAGATGAAGTTTTCTCTCCCTTCTCTCCCTCAAATTTCGGCCAAGACAAGGTGAAGAAATGAAGAAATTTTGGTCAAAATTGGGTTTTAGGGAAGGTAAGAAACCTTGGTCAAAGTCCAACTTCTATTAGTGTCGCGACAAGTGGAGCCTTTAGGGTTTGATCTAATTCTCTTGCCTTCCAATGGTTAATCTAGCTAGTTACCCTCTAATTATCTCCTAACACCTCGTAAAGTAATATCCATTTAAGCAAAATTTCACCAAGGCGTTAAAAATTTATCGTACTTAATGCACTAGCGAGTCCCACGTCCAATATACACTGCTAACGTCACATAAACTAACTTATATTTGAAAAATGATTTAAAAGCTGTACTCACATATAAAAATGTATAGAAAATTAATATATTAAAGGAAAGTATAAAAATGCAGGCAAGGAAATAAAATAATGCCTAGAAAATATGAAAATTTTCTGGTTCTCGAAATTCTCCTCTTTTGCTCACAAAACTCAATTCTGCAGTGATTTCTTCTCCTTTTCAAGACCATGAAATTTCCCATAAAGCTACAAACCTACAACTTTAAAACTACTAGTTTACACATATTAGAAGTAGAGGAAAGGTTGCTAGCCAAAGGTACCTTGTAACCTCAAGAAAGGTGGAAATTTAGGGTTTCCTCCTCCAAAATCACTCCACCAACATCTTGGAATCTACCTAGTTAGCAACTTTTATGAAGTACTTTGAAAATCTATGGTTGCAACTCAAGATTGAAGCAACAAAATGAAGTGCAAGATGAAGTTTTCTCTCCCTTTCTCTCCCTCAAATTTCGGCCAAGACAAGGTGAAGAATGAAGAAATTTTGGTCAAAATTGGGTTTTAGGGAAGGTAAGAAACCTTGGTCAAAGTCCAACTTCTATTAGTGTCGCGACAAGTGGTGCCTTTAGGGTTTGATCTAATTCTCTTGCCTTCCAATGGTTAATCTAGCTAGTTACCCTCTAATTATCTCCTAACACCTCGTAAGTAATATCCATTTATGCAAAATTTCACCAAGGCGTTAAAAATTTATCGTACATAAATGCACTAGCGGGTCCCACGTCCAATATACACTGCTAACGTCACATAAACTAACTTATATTTGAAAAATGATTTAAAAGCTGTACCCACATATAAAAATGTATAGAAAATTAATATATTAAAGGAAAGTAATAAAAATGCAGGCAAGGAAATAAAATAATGCCTAGAAAATATGAAAAATTTTCTGGTTCTCGAAATTCTCCTCTTTTGCTCACAAAACTCAATTCTGGCAGTGATTTCTTCTCCTTTTCAAGACCATGAAATTTTCCCATAAAGCTACAAACCTACAACTTTAAACTACTAGTTTACACATATTAGAAGTAGAGGAAAGTTTGCTAAGCCAAAGGTACCTTGTAACCTCAAGAAAGGTGGAAATTTAGGGTTTCCTCCTCCAAAATCACTCCACCAACATCTTGGAATCTACCTAGTTAGCAACTTTTTATGAAGTACTTTGAAAATCTATGGTTGCAACTCAAGATTGAAGCAACAAAATGAAGTGCAAGATGAAGTTTTCTCTCCCTTTCTCTCCCTCAAATTTCGGCCAAGACAAGGTGAAGAAATGAAGAAATTTTGGTCAAAAATTGGGTTTTAGGGAAGGTAAGAAACCTTGGTCAAAGTCCAACTTCTATTAGTGTCGCGACAAGTGGTGCCTTTAGGGTTTGATCTAATTCTCTTGCCTTCCAATGGTTAATCTAGCTAGTTACCCTCTAATTATCTCCTAACACCTCGTAAAGTAATATCCATTTATGCAAAATTTCACCAAGGCGTTAAAAATTTATCGTACTTAATGCACTAGCGGGTCCCACGTCCAATATACACTGCTAACGTCACATAAACTAACTTATATTTGAAAAATGATTTAAAAGCTGTACTCACATATAAAATGTATAGAAAATTAATATATTAAAGGAAAGTATAAAAATGCAGGCAAGGAAATAAAATAATGCCTAGAAAATATGAAAATTTTCTGGTTCTCGAAATTCTCCTCTTTTGCTCACAAAACTCAATTCTGCAGTGATTTCTTCTCCTTTTCAAGACCATGAAATTTTCCCATAAAGCTACAAACCTACAACTTTAAACTACTAGTTTACACATATTAGAAGTAGAGGAAAGTTGCTAGCCAAAGGTACCTTGTCACCTCAAGAAAGGTGGAAATTTAGGGTTTCCTCCTCCAAAATCACTCCACCAACATCTTGGAATCTACCTAGTTAGCAACTTTTATGAAGTACTTTGAAAATCTATGGTTGCAACTCAAGATTGAAGCAACAAAATGAAGTGCAAGATGAAGTTTTCTCTCCCTTTCTCTCCCTCAAATTTCGGCCAAGACAAGGTGAAGAAATGAAGAAATTTTGGTCAAAATTGGGTTTTAGGGAAGGTAAGAAACCTTGGTCAAAGTCCAACTTCTATTAGTGTCGCGACAAGTGGTGCCTTTAGGGTTTTGATCTAATTCTCTTTGCCTTCCAATGGTTAATCTAGCTAGTTACCCTCTAATTATCTCCTAACACCTCGTAAAGTAATATCCATTTATGCAAAATTTCACCAAGGCGTTAAAAATTTATCGTACTTAATGCACTAGCGGGTCCACGTCCAATATACACTGCTAACGTCACATAAACTAACTTATATTTGAAAAATGATTTAAAAGCTGTACCCACATATAAAAATGTATAGAAAATTAATATATTAAAGGAAAGTATAAAAATGCAGGCAAGGAAATAAAATAATGCCTAGAAAATATGAAAAATTTTCTGGTTCTCGAAATTCTCCTCTTTTGCTCACCAAAACTCAATTCTGCAGTGATTTCTTCTCCTTTTCAAGACCATGAAATTTTCCCATAAAGCTACAAACCTACAACTTTAAACTACTAGTTTACACATATTAGAAGTAGAGGAAAGTTGCTAGCCAAAGGTACCTTGTAACCTCAAGAAAGGTGGAAATTTAGGGTTTCCTCCTCCAAAATCACTCCACCAACATCTTGGAATCTACCTAGTTAGCAACTTTTATGAAATAGTTTGAAAATCTATGGTTGCAACTCAAGATTGAAGCAAGAAATGAAGTGCAAGATGAAGTTTTCTCTCCCTTTCTCTCCCTTAAATTTCGGCCAAGACAAGGTGAAGAAATGAAGAAATTTTGGTCAAAATTGGGTTTTAGGGAAGGTAAGAAACCTTGGTCAAAGTCCAACTTCTATTAGTGTCGCGACAAGTGGTGCCTTTAGGGTTTGATCTAATTCTCTTGCCTTCCAATGGTTAATCTAGCTAGTTACCCTCTAATTATCTCCTAACACCTCGTAAAGTAATATCCATTTATGCAAAATTTCACCAAGGCGTTAAAAATTTATCGTACTTAATGCACTAGCGGGTCCCACGTCCAATATACACTGCTAACGTCACATAAACTAACTTATATTTGAAAAATGATTTAAAAGCTGTACCCACATATAAAAATGTATAGAAAATTAATATATTAAAGGAAAGTATAAAAATGCAGGCAAGGAAATAAAATTAATGCCTAGAAAATATGAAAATTTTCTGGTTCTCGAAATTCTCCTCTTTTGCTCACAAAACTCAATTCTGCAGTGATTTCTTCTCCTTTTCAAGACCATGAAATTTTCCCCATAAAGCTACAAACCTACAACTTTAAAACTACTAGTTTACACATATTAGAAGTAGAGGAAAGTTGCTAGCCAAAAGGTACCTTGTCACCTCAAGAAAGGTGGAAATTTAGGGTTTCCTCCTCCAAAATCACTCCACCAACATCTTGGAATCTACCTAGTTAGCAACTTTTATGAAGTACTTTGAAAATCTATGGTTGCAACTCAAGATTGAAGCAACAAAATGAAGTGCAAGATGAAGTTTTCTCTCCCTTTCTCTCCCTCAAATTTCGGCCAAGACAAGGTGAAGAAATGAAGAAATTTTGGTCAAAATTGGGTTTTAGGGAAGGTAAGAAACCTTGGTCAAAGTCCAACTTCTATTAGTGTCGCGACAAGTGGTGCCTTTAGGGTTTGATCTAATTCTCTTGCCTTCCAATGGTTAATCTAGCTAGTTACCCTCTAATTATCTCCTAACACCTCGTAAAGTAATATCCATTTATGCAAAATTTCACCAAGGCGTTAAAAATTTATCGTACTTAATGCACTAGCGGGTCCCACGTCCAATATACACTGCTAACGTCACATAAACTAACTTATATTTGAAAAATGATTTAAAAGCTGTACCCACATATAAAAATGTATAGAAAATTAATATATTAAAGGAAAGTATAAAAATGCAGGCAAGGAAATAAAATAATGCCTAGAAAATATGAAAATTTTCTGGTTCTCGAAATTCTCCTCTTTTGCTCACAAAACTCAATTCTGCAGTGATTTCTTCTCCTTTTCAAGACCATGAAATTTTCCCATAAAGCTACAAACCTACAACTTTAAACTACTAGTTTACACATATTAGAAGTAGAGGAAAGTTGCTAGCCAAAGGTACCTTGTAACCTCAAGAAAGGTGGAAATTTAGGGTTTCCTCCTCCAAAATCACTCCACCAACATCTTGGAATCTACCTAGTTAGCAACTTTTATGAAATAGTTTGAAAATCTATGGTTGCAACTCAAGATTGAAGCAAGAAAATGAAGTGCAAGATGAAGTTTTCTCTCCCTTTCTCTCCCTTAAATTTCGGCCAAGACAAGGTGAAGAAATGAAGAAATTTTGGTCAAAATTGGGTTTTAGGGAAGGTAAGAAACCTTGGTCAAAGTCCAACTTCTATTAGTGTCGCGACAAGTGGTGCCTTTAGGGTTTGATCTAATTCTCTTGCCTTCCAATGGTTAATCTAGGCTAGTTACCCTCTAATTATCTCCTAACACCTCGTAAAGTAATATCCATTTATGCAAAATTTCACCAAGGCGTTAAAAATTTATCGTACTTAATGCACTAGCGGGTCCCACGTCCAATATACACTGCTAACGTCACATAAACTAACTTATATTTGAAAAAATGATTTAAAAGCTGTACTCACATATAAAAATGTATAGAAAATTAATATATTAAAGGAAAGTATAAAAATGCAGGCAAGGAAATAAAATAATGCCTAGAAAATATGAAAATTTTCTGGTTCTCGAAATTCTCCTCTTTTGCTCACAAAACTCAATTCTGCAGTGATTTCTTCTCCTTTTCAAGACCATGAAATTTTCCCATAAAGCTACAAACCTACAACTTTAAACTACTAGTTTACACATATTAGAAGTAGAGGAAAGTTGCTAGCCAAAGGTACCTTGTAACCTCAAGAAAGGTGGAAATTTAGGGTTTCCTCCTCCAAAATCACTCCACCAACATCTTGGAATCTACCTAGTTAGCAACTTTTATGAAGTACTTTGAAAATCTATGGTTGCAACTCAAGATTGAAGCAACAAAATGAAGTGCAAGATGAAGTTTTCTCTCCCTTTCTCTCCCTCAAATTTCGGCCAAGACAAGGTGAAGAAATGAAGAAATTTTTGGTCAAAATTGGGTTTTAGGGAAGGTAAGAAACCTTGGTCAAAGTCCAACTTCTATTAGTGTCGCGACAAGTGGTGCCTTTAGGGTTTGATCTAATTCTCTTGCCTTCCAATGGTTAATCTAGCTAGTTACCCTCTAATTATCTCCTAACACCTCGTAAAGTAATATCCATTTATGCAAAATTTCACCAAGGCGTTAAAAATTTATCGTACATAATGCACTAGCGGGTCCCACGTCCAATATACACTGCTAACGTCACATAAACTAACTTATATTTGAAAAATGATTTAAAAGCTGTACCCACATATAAAAATGTATAGAAAAATTAATATATTAAAGGAAAGTATAAAAATGCAGGCAAGGAAATAAAAATAATGCCTAGAAAATATGAAAATTTTCTGGTTTCTCGAAATTCTCCTCTTTTGCTCACAAAACTCATTCTGCAGTGATTTCTTCTCCTTTTCAAGACCATGAAATTTTCCCATAAAGCTACAAACCTACAACTTTAAACTACTAGTTTACACATATTAGAAGTAGAGGAAAGTTGCTAGCCAAAGGTACCTTGTAACCTCAAGAAAGGTGGAAATTTAGGGTTTCCTCCTCCAAAATCACTCCACCAACATCTTGGAATCTACCTAGTTAGCAACTTTTATGAAGTACTTTGAAAATCTATGGTTGCAACTCAAGATTGAAGCAACAAAATGAAGTGCAAGATGAAGTTTTCTCTCCCTTTCTCTCCCTCAAATTTCGGCCAAGACAAGGTGAAGAAATGAAGAAATTTTGGTCAAAATTGGGTTTTAGGGAAGGTAAGAAACCTTGGTCAAAGTCCAACTTCTATTAGTGTCGCGACAAGTGGTGCCTTTAGGGTTTGATCTAATTCTCTTGCCTTCCAATGGTTAATCTAGCTAGTTTACCCTCTAATTATCTCCTAACACCTCGTAAAGTAATATCCATTTATGCAAAATTTCACCAAGGCGTTAAAAATTTATCGTACTTAATGCACTAGCGGGTCCCACGTCCAATATACACTGCTAACGTCACATAAACTAACTTATATTTGAAAAATGATTTAAAAGCTGTACTCACATATAAAAATGTATAGAAAATTAATATATTAAAGGAAAGTATAAAAATGCAGGCAAGGAAATAAAATAATGCCTAGAAAATATGAAAATTTTCTGGTTCTCGAAATTCTCCTCTTTTGCTCACAAAACTCAATTCTGCAGTGATTTCTTCTCCTTTTCAAGACCATGAAATTTTCCCATAAAGCTACAAACCTACAACTTTAAACTACTAGTTTACACATATTAGAAGTAGAGGAAAGTTGCTAGCCAAAGGTACCTTGTAACCTCAAGAAAGGTGGAAATTTAGGGTTTCCTCCTCCAAAATCACTCCACCAACATCTTGGAATCTACCTAGTTAGCAACTTTTATGAAGTACTTTGAAAATCTATGGTTGCAACTCAAGATTGAAGCAACAAAATGAAGTGCAAGATGAAGTTTTCTCTCCCTTTCTCTCCCTCAAATTTCGGCCAAGACAAGGTGAAGAAATGAAGAAATTTTGGTCAAAATTGGGTTTTAGGGAAGGTAAGAAACCTTGGTCAAAGTCCAACTTCTATTAGTGTCGCGACAAGTGGTGCCTTTAGGGTTTGATCTAATTCTCTTGCCTTCCAATGGTTAATCTAGCTAGTTACCCTCTAATTATCTCCTAACACCTCGTAAAGTAATATCCATTTATGCAAAATTTCACCAAGGCGTTAAAAATTTATCGTACTTAATGCACTAGCGGGTCCCACGTCCAATATACACTGCTAACGTCACATAAACTAACTTATATTTGAAAAATGATTTAAAAGCTGTACTCACATATAAAAATGTATAGAAAATTAATATATTAAAGGAAAGTATAAAAATGCAGGCAAGGAAATAAAATAATGCCTAGAAAATATGAAAATTTTCTGGTTCTCGAAATTCTCCTCTTTTGCTCACAAAACTCAATTCTGCAGTGATTTCTTCTCCTTTTCAAGACCATGAAATTTTCCCATAAAGCTACAAACCTACAACTTTAAACTACTAGTTTACACATATTAGAAGTAGAGGAAAGTTGCTAGCCAAAGGTACCTTGTAACCTCAAGAAAGGTGGAAATTTAGGGTTTCCTCCTCCAAAATCACTCCACCAACATCTTGGAATCTACCTAGTTAGCAACTTTTATGAAGTACTTTGAAAATCTATGGTTGCAACTCAAGATTGAAGCAACAAAATGAAGTGCAAGATGAAGTTTTCTCTCCCTTTCTCTCCCTCAAATTTCGGCCAAGACAAGGTGAAGAAATGCAGAAATTTTGGTCAAAATTGGGTTTTAGGGAAGGTAAGAAACCTTGGTCAAAGTCCAACTTCTATTAGTGTCGCGACAAGTGGTGCCTTTAGGGTTTGATCTAATTCTCTTGCCTTCCAATGGTTAATCTAGCTAGTTACCCTCTAATTATCTCCTAACACCTCGTAAAGTAATATCCATTTATGCAAAATTTCACCAAGGCGTTAAAAATTTATCGTACTTAATGCACTAGCGGGTCCCACGTCCAATATACACTGCTAACGTCACATAAACTAACTTATATTTGAAAAATGATTTAAAAGCTGTACTCACATATAAAAATGTATAGAAAATTAATATATTAAAGGAAAGTATAAAAATGCAGGCAAGGAAATAAAATAATGCCTAGAAAATATGAAAATTTTCTGGTTCTCGAAATTCTCCTCTTTTGCTCACAAAACTCAATTCTGCAGTGATTTCTTCTCCTTTTCAAGACCATGAAATTTTCCCATAAAGCTACAAACCTACAACTTTAAACTACTAGTTTACACATATTAGAAGTAGAGGAAAGTTGCTAGCCAAAGGTACCTTGTAACCTCAAGAAAGGTGGAAATTTAGGGTTTCCTCCTCCAAAATCACTCCACCAACATCTTGGAATCTACCTAGTTAGCAACTTTTATGAAGTACTTTGAAAATCTATGGTTGCAACTCAAGATTGAAGCAACAAAATGAAGTGCAAGATGAAGTTTTCTCTCCCTTTCTCTCCCTCAAATTTCGGCCAAGACAAGGTGAAGAAATGAAGAAATTTTGGTCAAAATTGGGTTTTAGGGAAGGTAAGAAACCTTGGTCAAAGTCCAACTTCTATTAGTGTCGCGACAAGTGGTGCCTTTAGGGTTTGATCTAATTCTCTTGCCTTCCAATGGTTAATCTAGCTAGTTACCCTCTAATTATCTCCTAACACCTCGTAAAGTAATATCCATTTATGCAAAATTTCACCAAGGCGTTAAAAATTTATCGTACTTAATGCACTAGCGGGTCCCACGTCCAATATACACTGCTAACGTCACATAAACTAACTTATATTTGAAAAATGATTTAAAAGCTATACTCACATATAAAAATGTATAGAAAATTAATATATTAAAGGAAAGTATAAAAATGCAGGCAAGGAAATAAAATAATGCCTAGAAAATATGAAAATTTTCTGGTTCTCGAAATTCTCCTCTTTTGCTCACAAAACTCAATTCTGCAGTGATTTCTTCTCCTTTTCAAGACCATGAAATTTTCCCATAAAGCTACAAACCTACAACTTTAAACTACTAGTTTACACATATTAGAAGTAGAGGAAAGTTGCTAGCCAAAGGTACCTTGTAACCTCAAGAAAGGTGGAAATTTAGGGTTTCCTCCTCCAAAATCACTCCACCAACATCTTGGAATCTACCTAGTTAGCAACTTTTATGAAGTACTTTGAAAATCTATGGTTGCAACTCAAGATTGAAGCAACAAAATGAAGTGCAAGATGAAGTTTTCTCTCCCTTTCTCTCCCTCAAATTTCGGCCAAGACAAGGTGAAGAAATGAAGAAATTTTGGTCAAAATTGGGTTTTAGGGAAGGTAAGAAACCTTGGTCAAAGTCCAACTTCTATTAGTGTCGCGACAAGTGGTGCCTTTAGGGTTTGATCTAATTCTCTTGCCTTCCAATGGTTAATCTAGCTAGTTACCCTCTAATTATCTCCTAACACCTCGTAAAGTAATATCCATTTATGCAAAATTTCACCAAGGCGTTAAAAATTTATCGTACTTAATGCACTAGCGGGTCCCACGTCCAATATACACTGCTAACGTCACATAAACTAACTTATATTTGAAAAATGATTTAAAAGCTATACTCACATATAAAAATGTATAGAAAATTAATATATTAAAGGAAAGTATAAAAATGCAGGCAAGGAAATAAAATAATGCCTAGAAAATATGAAAATTTTCTGGTTCTCGAAATTCTCCTCTTTTGCTCACAAAACTCAATTCTGCAGTGATTTCTTCTCCTTTTCAAGAGCTTCTCTTCACTCATATCACTACCCACAATCTATCTAGAGAGAAAATCGTAATAATGCAATGACTAAAACGCCATGCGAAGAAAAATCAGTGAAGATATCAAAAGTTTCCCCCTTTCGAACCAGAAACGAAAAATTTTCAGCTAACTTCAAGACTAAACTATAATAAAAGATTCATGAATCAGGATTCAATACTGTCCAATCACCAATATTTAATATTACTCATCAAAATATCAGGTACTAGGTCCACTACTTCTATCGGGAATACACTCACTATATAAAGTTTGCATACACATAGTCCCATAAATACAATTATTTCAGCCAACACATCACTAATTGATGACGTTACCTATTACAACAGCTACACCATTCCAAAATTCAGTTGTCTTGGCCAGTTCCTCACTTGGTGTCCCAGTTGGCCGCATCTAAAACATGCACCAATTTTCAAATAACATATTCTCGTATGAATTTTGTTACATGTTTCACACTTAGCAGTAACACATCTTTTCTTCAAATGTTTTTCTTCTTCCTTCCCTTATCCTTCATAGCAAATCCATCTCTATACATCTTTTTACGTTTTCCTTTGATATCGGGAGAACTTCCTTCACCCCTTTTATCTTTATTACTAGAAATGTCCTGAGATGCTATTAGACTAGACGAAGGCACTAACTCAAACTTACTCCGTACCTCTTCCGGGATCCTTTCGTATTTCTTTTTCAATTCTATGTTCTTGTGCAGTAACTCAATTTTCTCCAAATACTCCTGTTTCCATTGCCCTTCCCAGTGCTCAGCTAATCTCTTTTGGAATTCTACTTCCTTTCGAAGAATTTCTATTTTCTTATACATATTAGCCAAATGTGCCATCTCACCGATTTGCTTGAACTCAAGTGATAGCCTGCCAGACAAATTAATGGATCAAAATAAGTAATTAAGTACACTTGGAACTCTAACCATGTAACTGTTAAGTTCCTTCACTCCCAATCCAACCATGGAAAATCTAAATTTAGATTTTTCCAAATGATATAGACGAGAAAGTAGAACATAGTTAGGGCAATATCTTAATGTACTATACCACTTATCACTTATTTACGTAACAAAATCCTAAAACGTGCTTTGTATATCAACAGTTTCACACCCTATCTCAAGTTTTTTCTATACAGGTATAGAAGCCAAATTCTTTTTCTCAAGATCTCCATTTCTAATTCCAAACTCTCGATCTCGGCACGATAATAATTAATCCAGGTCCATACTTTGACATTAGGGGAAAGGTAGCATGGAAGTATAGACAAGGGTTGTGAGGACCCGAATTTTCTTATTTTTATTTTATTTTTTTGGTTTAATTAATTATTTACTCACTCGTTTTCTCTGAATAATTTATTTCAATTATTTTAAACTTATTTACATGGAATAATGTCTCAATTATATTTTTAACACGTCTCGTTAGTAAAATTAATTTTTTCTAGGGCTCGTTTAGCGAGAAATAAGGAGTACACGTTTTTTTTGAGGTTATGTTCGATCTGAGAGTACATTAGTCTTGGAGAATTAAGAATGATCAATAGTAGATTAAGAAAAGTTAATTGAGAGATTAGATGTGAGTAACTTAAAATTAAGTTTAAACCGTGCGTGCGTCAAAAGTTTTCCGAAAGACGCGCTGGTGCAAATTAATTGGAGATTTGAGAAATTAAGACACAAGGGTTGTGAGGACCCGAATTTTTTTATTTTTATTTTATTTTTTTGGTTTAATTAATTATTTACTCACCCGTTTTCTCTGAATAATTTATTTCAATTATTTTAAACTTATTTACATGGAATAATGTCTCAATTATATTTTTAACACGTCTCGTTAGTAAAATTAATTTTTTCTAGGGCTCGTTTAGCGAGAAATAAGGAGTACACGTTTTTTTCGAGGTTATGTTCGATCCGAGAGTACATTAGTCTTGGAGAATTAAGAATGATCAATAGTAGATTAAGAAAAGTTAATTGAGAGATTAGATGTGAGTAAGTTAAAATTAAATTTAAACCGTGCGCGCGTCAAAAGTTTTCCGAAAGACGCGCTGGTGCAAATTAATTGGAGATTTGAGAAATTAAGACTAGACTCATGTGAGGACTCATAATTTTATTTCTAAAATAGTTATTTTCATGATTATTTATCCTAGTATTAGTTAGTTATATCATCGTTACAAGAATTTCTTTGAAATTGCGTTTTATCGCACACGAGTCTGAAGTTCGCGTTTTCACGCGTGCGACTAATTGATGGACTTTAGAAATTTATTTTAGACTACTAAGAGTGAATAGTTATAATGTTCAAGGAAGTGCATTAGAGGTTTAGTGCACAAGTGAAACAAACCCGAGAGAAACGGGCACGAAACACGTGCGTACGCGCACTATTGAGAGTTGACTTTTGTGCAATTAAAGCCACCAACTACCAAGCTTCCAAGAGAAGCTTCACCATCAGCAAACCCTCTCTCTTTTCTCTCTCTTGCTGGTCGGCCATCTCAAGGAAGAAGAAGAAGGAAACTTCATCTCATTTCATCTCATCTCTTCCATCAAATTCACTCCAAATTCACTACATAAACTCACAACAACTTAGAGCTTCACTTGGACTAGGAAAAGAGCATCATTTCCACGGTTTCTTGGAGCTTTTAGGTGACCAAAATTTCTGAGTTTCAACACCCAAGAGGTAGTAAACCATCCAACCTTTGCAACTTGATTTTTGTGAGTTAGATTGGACTTGGAAGCTTGTAGTTTCATGTGGGTATCTTTATTTTGTTGAAAATCATTTGAGTGGGCTCTATGAAATCCCACAATGGACATGTTGGACTGATATGATGATTTTGAGTGTTATTTATGTTGATTAAATGTTAAACTAGTGGATATAAGTTGAAAAAGTGGAAAGAAAATCAAAGGAAAACTTGCATGAGAAAGGGGCGAATTCTGCCCTGTTTTTGCAGAGCACTTGGTGCTGTTTTTTTGTGACCAAATGACCTTGATTTTGATGTAGATATGTTGTATAGATTGTGTGGAAAGTTTCCACCAAAAATCACTTGATTTGGTTGGGTAAAAGTTGCATTTTCGAAATATCTTCAAAGCTGGAAAACGGGTAACAGGGGTTACCTGGCAGTGAACTTTGAACGATCATAACTCCTTGCTCCAATGTCAAAATCAAGTGCAATTTTTGGCATTTGAAACAAGATACTTTCAGTTTTCTAATGGTATAAAATGCATCCCCTGATTCGACTTGAGTGAGCTGTACCAATTCTTCAAAGTTACCTGTTTTGTTTATTGCTCTGCTCGAGAGTCAGTGATGAGCTGAGGTTTGTTGCTTGAATTTGAGCTAGCTATGAACTGAATTTCAAAACACTTTCTTCTGATGAATTATAGCCTTATGAATTCAGTTTCCAACACCTCTAACCGTGGCCAATTCCAAGTTGAATTGAGTGAGTTGTGGCCAAATTACAGAACTGCACCAGTGATGGAAAACCCTGATTTTGGCTAGCCAAATGGCCTAGCTTGACTTGGGACTTGTTGTTTTGCAAATTTTGATGTCAATCACCTACCAAATATATATTGGATGTTTCTTAGACTTTTTTTCCCAAATGAGCCAGATTTGAGTCGTTTTCATTGGGCAAAATGTTTGAAAAGGAAGAAGAAAGCAAAAGACAGATTGGTCTTGCGATTTTCTTGAACTTTGGTAGTTTAGTTAACTACCTTCCCGTGTGAATTTTCAAATGAAATTTGGTAGAGTAGTAGTCCTCATATGGAAGTTGAATTGTACCAATTTTGGTGTTATTCTAAGACTATTTTGATGTACAAATAAGTTACCAAATTTATTTTTCCAAATCTGGAAAATGTGCAATCTGTCCTTATTTTTAGCTAATTTTGGACTGCTATATCTTGATGCTCGAAACTCCAATTTTAATTCCGCTTGTTGTGTTTTAAACTCTGATTGTAATTCTAGTTGAGATATAAATTTTAGAGGTTATTTCACATTCTGTGAATTTTTCCAAATTTCCAAAGTTTACCGAAAACAAGACAAAAACTGTCTTGTGAGCCTATAGCAGCCATTTTAGGGCACAATTTGAGTGTCTTCCATTTAGAATCATGGAAAAGTGTCTTCTAGGAACTTTTAGTACTTTGGAAGTAGTTTCCAATGGTACCAAGTTTTCCAATTTTAGACCTACAGAGAGTGAGATATGATTTTTCAAGAATTGCACCTTAAATCTGGAATTTTTGAACTGGAAGTGAATTGAATTTTTAGAGACTCTTCATTTCCCTTCGATATTGCTTGACCGTTTTACACTTGATTTCAAAGAGCAAAATCAATTTTCATTGTATTATTAAACTACACTTTTGAGTCTCGATTTACGGGTAATTTAGGCTCTTTTTCATGATAATTTTCTTAAATTGTACAAGTGTGCAATCTTCCTTGATAATTGGAGGTTTTTAAGCGATAGTGTGTGATAGATAATTATTGTTTCCTCAGGCATTCAAGGGAACGTTCAAGAGGAACTCGAAACTGATGCCTAAACACTATTTGAGCACTTATTTCCTATTTTGAATTGGTGAGTGTTCCATATAGGAGTACGTGACTTGAATAGTTTTACGACATGTTTACTCCATGGTCATTATGTGTTTAACTGTTAAGTGCTACCGATAATTGTTCCTATGAGTTTTGCCACCATAGGTGACTTGAATAGAATTATTACATGTTTACCGACTGACCGTGAATTTTTATCGTTTACCGTTACCCGTGATTACTTATCGGTTACCGATTTACTTGATTACTTGATTACCGTAGATTACATGTTCATATGAAATTACCGTATATTTCTTACGTGTTTAAGTGTTAAATATTACCTATAATTGCTCATATGAAATTGCCTACCATTTTTAGGCGAGTGTGTACTTTATCTCACTCGACCTACTAAAATGACAGATTTTTACCGTTAACCGAGAACTATTACCGTTTACCGTTTACCATTTACCGATATACTTGATTACTTGTGCATATTGTAAGCTCTAAGCTGAACTGGGCCCTGCCCTTGGTTACTAACCTACTCGAGTCAGGACTGGTTCGGTCGGGTAGGTTGGAACCCTGGGCCACCGTTTCGGTATACTCGAGTATTACCACTGGAGGAATAAAGTGATAGCCAGACAAACCGAGGGGATCTGAAGTTATAAGGTGAAGTTGACCGAAATGGTTCCACTGGAACACCATATCCTTCAATATGTGTTTTATTCTGTATCATGGTAACTGTCTTATTGTAAATGTGCCAATGTGAAATCTTGAACCATATATGTATCATGCTTAACTTATATGATTTATTAGAATTGTTAGAGTGTCTTGGAACCTCACTGGGCTGTTTAGCTCATTCAACGTTTTTGTTTTTCTTAACAGGGTTCGAGACCAAGGGTGCTCGTGAATAGTACTAGATTGTTTTCTTTTGAAAACCTTAAGTTGTATTATAGCGGATGGTTGTAGTACATATTTTTTTGGATTGTATTAAGTTTGAAAGCTAACTAATTGCAAGTATGAAATATTTTGGAGTACTTTAATTATATAGTGAAAATGTTTGAAGTATTTCGAGCTTTTGGGCTATAGATTGTAGTGAATTCCGACGAGAGTTGGACAGGCGTTCCACGGATACCATAGGGTACGTCCTAGGGAGAAGTGGAGGCGTCACAAGGGTGACCCAACTACAAGTATCAAATATCATAAGAGGGTTAGAAATTCCTATATAGTTACAGGTAAACTGTCTGAAGGCAAGTAAACACTTAGCAAACCCTCACAGTCATAGGAGAAGAGAACAGGTTTTCGATGCAAATTTCTCGACATTCACTATAATCTGGTCACTGTCTATAGAAAGCCTAACCAGAGTATTACTAGATTAATCCATGATAACACCCCTAGATTCAATCCCTCCGATAAGTCCAATTTACTAGGTTAAATGTTAGAATCTTCCGTGCCTTGACCTTTCCAATCAAAACTCACCTCAGGTGCAATCAATATATCGACCCTTGTTCTAGTGCTGTCCACTATTTGATACTCAAGTACAAGAATCCACAATAAGATAATTCACAAGTCGAACCGGCCGGTCCCAAGAGTAAATCATCCATATTAGAGATTCCTACCCAACATACATATCAATCTTTCTCAAGTACCATGATAAGGGATTTACACTTATAACAGCCACGATTCATAGCTTACGCCCAAGAAGAGCAATTAGTCCTTTACACTTATTCACAAAATCGGGACCATAACACCACTTGGCTCAATCTCACTCCGCGTAGAGACCACGCGAAGTGGCTCTGATACCATCTGTGACAGCTCCCACCATCCCCTAGGGCGTACCCCAAGGGTTAGCGAACTGCCTGCCCAACTCTCGCTAGAACTACGGAGTCAACTCACTCGAAAACCCTACAAAATGTGCAAAAGAATTGCAAGAAAACGAACAATCGGAAACTGATCTAAACACGATTAGCAAACCATACGGTACAATAGAATTTCGATTAACGCTCCAACAAAAAGCGAAATGAGTGGATGCCACGTCAGAATCCGGCCAAAAGTTGGTTGGATATCCGGCTAGATTGGCTGCCGGATTCAAGGCAGTGAGCGAAAAATGAAATTTTCAACTTCCCCTGTCAATCCGGCCAAGAATTGGCCGGATATACGGCTCCTGCCAAATTTTGGTTGTTTCCTCGTCCAACTTCCGAACTCGCCTGATCATTCCAACGAATACAAGAAAAGTTTACTAAACCTAAACCCAGAGAACGTACATTCTCAAGCAAATACACGGAAGAAACATGATTAAACACTTATATACATACATTGAAAACATTACAAGACAAAATGTGAAACTTGATCAAAATACAAGTAGGGTTTTCTATTACTGAGGAGTTTAACAAAAGAATATCTATACTAACTCAACTCATTCTGCAAAATCACAGTTTCAAAGTTTGTTCCCTGTAAGGAAAACAAAGGTAACGGGGGTGAGCTTATACTCAATGAGATACCACAAGTACAAGCAGTCAAGACTCATGGAACTTCGTTTAAGTCAATCATATAGAAACAGCAGATATAAAAATGAACAAACACATCAGTTAAACATTGGAATTCAACTAGAAAGGATACAGGTGGCTCTCAAGAGCCGAATTCCCATCGCTTCACCTGAACTTGATCAGGTAGTGGTTGACACTCCGTCAACTTTCAAGTAAAGTAACTAGTCCAGTAGAACACCACTTTACACCAAATTCCGTCCACCAAACATATGCCTTACCAGGCCCGAACGCCTCAACAGTAACAGGGATGGTAACACTCCAGTATACCAGGAATTCAGAGTTTGCAATACTCAAAGATCCCAAAGAAACAGGCTCCCATGGCTTGTCAATTTTTTCCTCGACCAAGCCCCTTACTGGCTCGATTCAATTGACTCCCCATGAGGTTGAACTCAGGTTTAATAGGAAGGTAGTTGGATACACCTCCAAATGACATCAGATCATGCACAAGCAATAGATTCAGGTGTACACTGGAACCAGTCAAACAAGCGAAAAAGCGAGTGTAATAAAGTACACCCTCGTCTCATTCAGAATAAACAGAGGTCACAGTCATTCATGTCACAAATTACAGGTACAAATAAATCAATTAAGCAACAAGTCAAGCGAGTGGTACGCTCACTAGTTCAAGCAAGGATAATTTCAAAAGTTTCCTCACAAGTATGCCTTTGATCACCGATACATCCTAGGAGTAACCAGAGTAAAATAATTATGGTTCCCACATCCACAAACCCAGTAAACGGAATGCACAAATGAGGCTAGACTACGAGTCATATGCCTATCCAAGTTAACTACTAGTACAACGTGATAAAATGTGGTTTTGGAGTAAAAAGGTAATAGTTGGTCCTAGGAACATGAGCAACCCCAAAACCCTTCATTTCTACCCAAGATTAATCCAAATTCAAAGGAACCAAACGGCCTTAAAATTTGGGCAGCACTTCCCCTCAATTTCCTTACTTTTCCATTCTACAATCAATCACCAATCACATCTAAATTCAGCTACAATTGCACATACAAATCATAAACTATTAGACACCCTTAATTAGGGCCACAATACCCTTCATATATAGCCAATTGGTAGCCCCAAAAATCAACCACAATGAAGCCAAATTAGAAACCCTAATCTGAAATTTAGGCACACAAGCTGGAAATTTCTTTTGACAAGTGAAATTAACACATAAACACTAGATATTTCACATGTCAAAGCTAGCAAACCATGACTAACCTTTAAGCTTCACATATGGGCAGAAAATTCTCTAATAAAATTGAAAATTACCACAACACTACTTCAACCCATGAAATTTTCCCATAAAGCTACAAACCTACAACTTTAAACTACTAGTTTACACATATTAGAAGTAGAGGAAAGTTGCTAGCCAAAGGTACCTTGTAACCTCAAGAAAGGTGGAAACATAGGGTTTCTTCCTCCAAAATCACTCCACCAACACTTTGGAATCTACCTAGTGAGCAACTTTTATGAAGTAGTTTGAAAATCTATGGTTGCAACTCAAGATTGAAGCAACAAAATGAAGTGCAAGATGAAGTTTTCTCTCCCTTTCTCTGCCTCAAGTTTCGGCCAAGACAAGGTGAAGAAATGAAGAAATTTTGGTCAAAATTGGGTTTAGGGTAGGTAAGAAACCTTGGTCAAAGTCCAACTTCTAGTAGTGTCACGACAAGTGGCGCCTTTAGGGTTTGATCTAATCCTCTTGCTTTCCAATAGTTAATCTATCTAGTTACCCTCTAATTATCTTCTAACACCTTGTAAAGTAATATTTCTTTATGAAAAACTTCACATAGGCGTCAAAAATTTATCGTATTTAACGCACTAGCGGGTCCCACGTCCAATATACACTACTAACGTCACATGAACTACCTTATATTTGGAAAATGATTTAAAAACTATAGTCACTTATAAAAATGTATAGAAAATTAATATATTAAAGGAAAGTATAAAAATGTAGGCAAGAAAATAAAATAATGCGTAGAAAATATGAAAATTTTCGGGTTCTCGAAATTCTCCTCTTTTGCTGACAAAAGTCAATTCTGCAGTGATTTGTTCTCCTTTTCAAGAGTTTCTCTTCACTCATACCACTACCGCAATCTATCTAGAGAGAAAATCATACTAATGCAATCACTAAAATGCCATGCGAAGAAAATCAGTGAAGATATCAAAAGTTCTCCCTTTTGAACCACAAACGAAAAATTTTCACCTAACTTCAAGACTAAACTATAATAAAAGATTCATGAATCAGGATTCAATACTGTCCAATCACCAATATTTAATATTACTCATTAAAATATCAGGTACTAGATCCACTGCTTTTATCGAGAATACACTCACTACATAAAGTTTGCATACACGTAGTTCCATAAATACAATTATTTCAGTCAACACATTACTAATTGCTGACTTTAACTATTACAGCAGCTACACTATCCCAAAATTCATTTGTCTTGGGCAGTTCCAGTAACGACCCCACCTCCCCTAGGGCGTACCCGAGAATTTAACGAGTCGTCTGCCCATCTCTCGCCAGGACTCACTCACGTTTAACTCGAGAAAAGAACTTACAACCATAGAAAAGAAATAAAACAACAATTCCAAACTTAACATATACTTTAATGCTCAAATCTAGTTACAAGGTTTATACACGCCCAAATATATCAAAGTATTTACAATCCAGGTGCAACCAACCCTAGTCAAGCACTAGCGCGAGTACAATTGCAAAATAAAAAAAAAACTAGACTACGCTAACCTGTACAAGTCTCACGCCTCACTCGGAATGAGCTAAAAGCCCAATGAGATTCTCAAACAAGTAATCAAGCAATTTAAACAAGGACATTATTCATTGAAGAACAATTAATCGAAAAAACATTCACCAGATAAAAGCAATGAAAACATACTCATTAAAAGTATACATGCTCATGTGGAACCATTCGTTCATTCACTCGCCAACCATTTTCCTTATTCCTCCAATTATTCGAAAAATATTTGCAAGTGAAACTCCTCCAGTGTTCTTGACATTCATTCATTGATTTCATTTCCCGCCACTAGCCAATTCACTGGCCAGTTCTCCACCAACTTTCGTGATCATACTCGAGTATACCAAAACGCTGTCCCAGGGTCACCAACCGCCTGACTGAGTCCGCTTTTGGCTCGAGTCGACTAGCAATGAAGGGCAAGGGCCCAATTCAGCCAAAAGGTTTATATTCATGCACAAGTAGCATTCAATTATTGAAAATTCATTTTGGCTTGGGTTGAGTGCGATAAAGTACACACTCGCCCATCGAAAATCCATTTAGCAATCCTTGAAAAACATTTAACATTCAAGCAAACATTCAAAAATAGTCACATAGTCACTTAATGTACAAACACACAAAGAACACTTACCAGTCTAAGCCAAAATAACGTCAAAAGTTTCCTTCCGGATTATACCCTTGATCACCGACAAACCCTAAGAATAACCAATCCCAAATTGAAATGAGCAAATGTAATTCAAAATTTTTGAGATAAAACTAACACTTTTCATCTTAGTTGATACCAAATCTTGGTCAAAAACAACTCACATACTACTATTGAAGTGCATTCAAGGATACATATGTAACTTAAGATCCAACTAACCTTAAAATCAAACCTTACATCTCACTAATATTCATAAGAAAAAGTAATAGAAATTTGGGCAGCATGCCCTTTATATTTAGTTATTTTTCAGCCACTTAGGGCTTCATTTCTTTCCTCAACTCAGCCCAAATTCACACATTAGCAATCTTAACACAATAGCTCTTCAACTAGGCTTAATATCATCCAATTACAAGTCAATTCTAACAATGAAACCACCAAGACCAAAGCTAGAAACTAGTTTTAAAGACAAATAGCTAAATAATAGGTTTGACATTTTCCGGCGTTTTGGTCACAATTGAAGCTATACTTATCAGATTGGGATAAATTTTATGGCGTTTCGAAACTAAGACAGAAATCTACATTTCCTATGAAGACATCGAAACCCAATTCATGCATTTTCAAGGTCAAAATGTGAAATTTCAGAGAAAACAGAAAGCTGCCCACGAAATAGGGCATTTGGCAGTCAGGGGTATTTAGTCATTGTATAAGTTACAGTGCTCCGATTGAGTTAAAATTTTGTAGGTTGATAGCTAACTCCATTCCCTACAACCTTCATGTTTTGAGCAAGACCTGATTCGGCCTGCCTCATGGATAAATATGCAAGTCAGTTTGGTTCTAAAACAGGACAGAATCACTACAATTGCTGCAATTTGATGTTTCAATGCTTAAAGTAACATTCATACCTTTAATCACTACCCCAAGTCCCTATCCAATCTCATAAACATCATATACAAGATAAACAACATTACTCAAAATTGAAAATTACAAACCCTAACTGAAAATTTTAAGTTAATAAGCAAGACCATGAAACCTTCCATAAAATTCATCACAATCAAGCCATGTGTTGCTTAAATTGCAAAATAAGAAAGAAAAAGAGAGATTTCTAGTATAATACCTTAAAACCTCTAAAATAAGTTGTGATACAAAAACTTTCTTCCTTACAAAAGTTCCAACAAACTCACCTCCAAGCTTTCCCAAAGATTAATCGGAGTGGATTCAAATTTCACGTTAATTTTCTCAAGAATCAAGCAAGATATCAAGTTGAAAAATTTGAGAATTTTTTCTCTCTTCTCCTCCCCCTAGAGCTCTGCCAACATGATGAAAATGAAGAAGAAATGAAGTCAAGAGAAAGATAAGAAAATAGGAAATTGGTTTGATCAAAGTTGGATGGATTGCCACCAAGTGTCGCCGCAAGATTAAGTCTCAAAATTTTCTTCTTTTCCCTCTTATTTTGGTCAAGAATTTTGGCCACTTTAAGGATATTTTAGGGTTGATTTTTCTGAAATAAAAGCAAGGAGATTAAGGTAATAAAGTAGTGTTCAAGTGGTACACTCAATTGGTAGCAAATGGTGCACGTCGGTTCAAGCCAATTTTCCTTAACTCGCCCGTACTAGTGTTTTAACTCATGATTCACTAATTTATTATTAGTACTTCTAATCACACACTTTCTCTTACTTAATACTTGTTCTTATCCATCAAATTTATTACACACCTCACCAAGTAATCACACTATCAAAATACGCAAAAATCCTAATTTATGCTAACTACAAAATTGAAGATGAAACTCTTGATTCTATGATTTATTGCAACTATGGAGGATGTAAATGAGTAGTAAAGCTGATGTGAACTACAATGGACATGATTTAGACAACCAATCACCAACGGTTTGAGTAGCGAAAATTTGACCCAATCTAATCCCCGAAATAGCAAACAATGTTGATATTATCTCAACCCACTACTTAACGAATTAGTGAACCAAACTATAGGTATAGGAACGCCACAACTAAGGAGTTACTTGATTGATAAGTTCACTTGAATAACTTGAGAAAGATTCTCAGATATTCAAAGAATCTCTCTTGGAAAGAGAAAGTGAAAAACTCACGATTTTTATTAATGAAAAAATTGGGTGTAAAGGTCTCTTGCCTTGGCTATATATAGCCATACAACTTGAAAACCTAAAGTGACTTGAAAACCCTAACTCGACTAGGCTAGGCGTTTGGGCTGATTCTACTACTCAAATCCACTATCTAATGGTCAACTTATAATCGACCCAATGAAGGCTTTAAGCTAGCCCAACATAACCCAATAAAAGCTAATTAACCAACTTAAGTAATAGTGAGTCTAGACTCTATAAATCGGATCCAAGTTAACATGAGGTTTTGGACCAAATTTATCCCGAGCAAATAAAATAGAAATTTGGAAAATAAACTACTAACTATTACTAAAAGATTCAATCTCTTGCAACCCAAAACATGGCACATATTTAGTATCATTCCCCTCCTCTTGAAAAAGATTTGTCCTCAAATCGTGTTTGGAAATGAATGGTACTATAAGAGTTGGCAGTATGACACCTCAAATCTCCACATATTTTCTCTTTTAGAATGAATGATACTTGCATACGTCATGATTATTACAATTCGATGCACATGTCTCTTGGTCAGCTTGAAAATGCTCACAATCCACCATGGAAAACTCAAGGCTTTACTCCAACCACTCCAAAGCTCTCTAATCAGCCTTGTGTCATGAATGGTCGAATTTGGACCTACACAATAAATCACACAATTAGCATTTGTAGGTATAAAATCACTTGACAGCTTACCACTCACATTCACAAGATAAGGATCTTCATAGTGATACTCAATCAAATTAGAAAGGTCTCAAATATGATTGTGCAAAGTTACAGAATTCATTGCAAGTTGTTGTTGGTATGGCCTATCTAGCACAAATGGAGCAAGACCGAGATAGGCAGCTTTTGTACCTTCAAATTGAAGAATAAAATCAGGTTGTAAGGAATCAGAATTTGGAACGATGAGGAAAGAATTATCACCAACGAATTAAGAAGGAAGTTTATAACAAGTTTCAAGTGTAGAAACTCCCTTTGAAACTTCATTATTCCTCCTAACAAGCAAATCGGGCTCATGGTTGAAGTTGAACATCAATGGATGACAAAGAGATACAACACTTAAGATGCAAACTCCATGAAAAGTTTGATATTCACCAATGGATTTATGAATAGAACATGCCAAGGTCAACTCAATTTTCCTTACTTAACCTGCATAAAAGTAGAAACACTAAACAAAGTAGAGTTAAGATTGTTAGAAAAAACATATGATCTCACATCTTTTCTCACAATCAGCTCACTTTTAGAATTTTTAATCTCTTTTTCATGCTCAATAGCTGACTTTTTTCCTCTCATTATTCTCAACCTCTTTCTCCTTTTCAACTCCCTCGAATTTTACCTCTTCAGTCACAATTCCCTCATCTCGCTCTTGCTTCATACTATAACGCTCATGCTCACTTTTTAGGTATGTTAGATCAATACAAAGTTGCTTAGAATTAAGCGACACAAGGCTAGTACGACGGCAATTAAATGTGAAGGAATACTTATTAGTATATCCATCATATTTGACTTCTCGATTAAACATCCACCATTGTCCCAACAGCACATGCGTCATTTGAATAGGAACTACATCACACAACACCTCATCTATGTATTGGCCAATACAAAAGGAACAAGTGTGTGTTTCGTAACCCAAATATCACCACTATCACTATGCAACTTGTAAGGTCGAAGATGATCAATGGTTGGGAGATTCAATTTCTCAACTAAGACAGTACTTGCGAGGTTAACTTCACAACCCTTATCAATGGCTAAGTTGCAAACTTTATCCTTGATGTGGCAACGTGTATAAAACCAATCATTTTTTTGAGTTTTGATGATTTCCAATTGCTCAGTTATCTCACGCAATGCCACAACATTTACTCCTTTAGGTACAAGATGGTGAAACTCCAGTTGAGCATTCGTTTGTCTCATACTTTTATCACCTGTAAAACTCAACAAACATTAGTAGAAAGGCCTCTCTCACTCTCTTACGCGTTTCCCTCGCTCACTCTCTTACGCGTTTCCCTCGCTCTTGTGTATCACTCAAGTGTTTAAAACATTCTAATGCTCTCACAACTCACTTCTCAAATCCCTTGATTGCTCTCTTTGAAGAAATCCGAAATTTCCTCCAAGTAATTCAACCAAACTTCAATCAAGTGTTCCCCAAAAGTGGTGTATGAATAGTTAAAAATTTAGGACTGAATAATGACTCAAAAGGTAGCAATTACTCAAGCTAGAATACGCTGGAATGTTTCTGATTTGGTCTGCAAAAGAGTAACTCAAGTGTTGTGAGAGTTTGACTTCGACAAGGACTCTAACAAGCTAAATAACGACTAGACCCATTTAGACTCTTCTTGGACACTTCGAACATGAACAACAATCTATAAAAATGACTCAAAGATGACAATTTATCAACTTGGACAGATTGCTAATGTCGACAGAAATTAGAATGCGATGGCAGATTTTGTTTGGAACCTAGAGTGACTCTACCCGTTTGCAATAGGTTGGTTTGTTTTTGGAGGTTGAAGGCCGTGTTTCTTGGGCGGTGTTGGATTTGTTTGGGGGTTGTTTTTTTGGTTTCCCATAGTGCAAAGGTGTTCTAACCGAATTGGGGTAGTTAGAGTGTATCTAAGATTTGTTTTAGCAAACCTAAGACAACTTGGTTTCCCAATTCAAGTAGGTTTTCTCTTTTTGGTAAGAGTCCAATTCTGGTTTGCTCTTTTTTCCTCTTTTCTTCCTTTTTTTTTCTCTTTAACCAGAATTCTTTTTTCTTCTTTTTCTATTCGGATCTCAACAAGAACAAGAATTTCGTTTTTGATTTGTTTGCACAAGATCAGTCCACTCCAAGAAACGATACTAGGATTTGATCAAGATCAATTTTGGCTTCAAGATTTTCAAGAACCAACTCACCACCCCTTCAAGATATATATCAAGAATTCCAAGAAACAAGGTAAGATTATCAAGAATTTCAAGAACTATTGTAAATAGCCTTTTTTTTGTGCAAAACAAAACAATATTCCCAACCCTCTTGTTCAAACACTTCGGTTTCAAGAAGCAAACTAGTGACCAGAATTTTGTTTTGCTTCTTGTGTGTTTTTTTTTTGACTCTACCGACTTCAAGACTCAAATATACGACAAAAGGACTCAATTATAGATATGGATCACAGTGGTAACAAGAAGACATAATGCGGATAGTAAAGGATAAAATGAAAAAGGAAACTAGCGACTGGATTTTTTTTCGTATGAACAATAACCGTGGATGAACAGTAATGATGAATAGTATAATGAACAGTGTCGGTGAATAGTACGATAAACAGTGTTGGTGAACAGTACAACGAACAGTGACTTTTTTTTTCGAGACACACGAAAACAGATTTGAAAAGACAAGACTATATGGTTCGACACAAAAAAAAGAAGAATATAACCTGGTGGTTGTCGACTAGCTCTGATTACCAACTGATGTGAACTACAATGGACATGATCTAGACAACTAATCACCAACGGTTTGAGCAGCGAAAATTTGACCCAATCTAATCCCTGAAGTAGCGAACAATGTTGATATTATCTCAACCCACTACTTAACGAATTAACGAACCAAACTATAGGTAGAGCAACGCCACAACTAAGGAGTTACTTGATTGATAAGTTCACTTGAATAACTTGAGAAAGATTCTCAGATATTCAGAAAAGCTCTCTTGGAAAGAGAAAGTGAAAAACTCACGATTTTTATTAATGCAAAAACTGAGTGTAAAGGTCTCTTGCCTTGGCTATATGTAGCCATGCAACTTGAAAATCTAAAGTGACTTGAAAACCCTAACTCAACTAGGCTAGGCCTTTGGGCCGATTCTACTATTCAAATCCACTATCTAATGGTCAGCTTATAATCAACCTAATGAAGGTTTTAAACTGGCCCAACATAACTCAATAAAAGCTAATTAACCAACTAAAGTAATAGTGAGTCTAGACTCTATAAATCGGATCCTACTCAACATGAGATTTTGGACCAAATTTATTCCGAGCAAATAAAATAGAAATCTGAAAAATAAACTACTAACTATTACTAAAAGATTCAATCTCTTGCAGCCTAAAACATGACCCATAAGCGGCCCATATTTCGTATCAAAAGCTATTATAAAGTAAGTTATTCAAAATAAAAGGGAATTTTAAGAAAATAAGAAGAATTTTGCGAGTCCTCACACTTTTTCCCTCTTAAGAAAATTTCGTTTTCGAAAATTTTTTTTATCTTCCATCTTCTCAGATGACTACGGAGTTTGTTGCTTGTCCAAGGTATATACCTGTGCTGGTACTTTTGGTCGGTTCCCTTTGTTGTTAGATTGTCTAGATTTGGTTCTATCCACTTGTTGAGCACTATTCCCTCGTGGCTGCTTCTTCGGGCAGTTGTTAAATTGATGGTCGGGACTCCCGTAAATCAGACACTTGTGCCTCTTCACCCAACATTCATCCTCAGTATGATTTGTCTTCCCACAATATCCACAAGCCAAGCAAGGAACCACTTTTTGGTTTTCTCGAGAAATTCTCTCTTGTTGCCCTTTTCCTATTTGAATTTTTCTTGAAGAACCTTCTTCCAATTGTCTTAATGTCTAGGGTGGGTAGTGCGGAAATCCCATTCTTCTTACTTTGGAGGGCGTTACATTTTTATTAGATTTCTCAGGTGTACTAGTAGGTGTATTCCTCTTTCTTGCATGAAAAGTCTTCACTTGCGCCCTCACAATTTCAATTCTTTGAGCTTTTTCAAGAGCTTACATGAATGTATTAATTTGTGCAACCGCCAAAACTTCTTGCATTTTCACATTTAACCCCTGTACAAATCGTCTCACCTTCCTTTGCTCCGTAACTATTAATTCAGGAGCAAATTTGGACAATTTAGTGAATTGTGTTTTATATTCGGCCACGCTTAGAGCTCCTTGGCGTAATCTAATGAAATCATCCTCTCTTTTCTCTTGGACCAAAGGTGGGAAGTATTTCTCATTAAATTCTCTCATAAAGTTTACCCAAATCCATGCCGTCTGTTCTCTTTCCCACTTGACCCTAATAACATTCCACCATGCCCTAGCCGGTCCTTCAAATTGAAAGACGGCAAAAGCCACTTATCTTTCCTCTGTATAATGCAAGGCTACAAAAATATTTATCATTACCTCCAACCAGTTTTCATCTACTTCCGAGTCAGACCTCCAAAGAATTTCGGTGGAGAAAACTTTTGGAAACGCTCTAAGCCCCTGTCCTCTCCTATCTCAGGGTTCCTAGACTGATTCACTAGAATTCGGCCTTGTTGCTCCACCAATTGCGCTAAGATATTAGCCATTTGTTGTATTGCTGTTGCTATTTGGTCCCCTGTTTCGACCCTTGGTTCCTGTTGCTGCTCTACCGCGCGCGCCTCTTGTTTCTCTTGGTTCTCGTACTTGCCTACCGCCACGTCCACGACTAACCCTATGTCCCTGACTAGCCCCTCGTCTTTGATTTCGTCTACCCTCCATACCCTTCTCTCTCTTTTCTTTTCTTTTTTTAAAAGGTGATTTAGTATGTAAACAAAGTAAATTGGCTAAAACGGCAAGATAAAAATAATTTTAAATCATAAAATCAAGGATAAGAAAACATGCTTAGCAATCTATAACACGCCAAGTTCACAAAAATACATATCAAATTGAACAAAATCAAGTGCAACAAGTATTATACATGTAAGTATTGACATGTCACGAGCAAAATACATACAGTGGCAAAACAAGAAGAAAAACACAACATGCCGTCCCAACCACCCTAACTTACTTCCTACAACCTCAAGGTCTTACGTTTCTAGCTTAGGTCATCACTAAACTAGTTGATTTCACTTCTCTCTGGCCGATATTGTCCTACACTTGGTTAAAATATTCTCCGTCCGATCTCTCACACCCGAACTAGACGTCCGTTGACCTCTTGCACTTGCTGTCGCAAAACATTAGCCCGTTCTTGTTCCCCGCGGTGGAGATCTCACGTCCTTAGCATTACCCTCAACTCTTGAGCACTCGGGTATAAGAATCCGAAATAAATAATTCACAAATCGAGCCGGCCGGTCCCAAGAGTAAATCATCACATTTGAGATTCCTACCCAACATACATATCTAATTTTCCCCAAATATTAAGATAAAAGATTTATACTTGTCACATTCATGATTCACAACTTCCGCTCTAGAACAGTACTTAACCCTTTACTCATTCACATAACACCACTTGGCCCAATCTCACACAGCTCAGAGACTATGCGAAGTGGAATCTGATACAACCTGTGACGACCCCACCTCCCCCTAGGGCGTACCCTAGGATTTAGCGAGTTGTCCTGCCCAACTCTCGCTAGGACTCACTCACATTTAACTCGAGAAAAGAACTTACAACCATAGAAAAGAAATAAAACAAAAATTCCAAACTTAACATATGTGACAGCCCCACCTCTCCCTAGGGCGAACCCTATGGTATTAGCGGACTGCCTGCCCAACTCTTGCCGGGGCTCGGTCGATCAAAGAACTAGTAACTCAGGATAACCAATGGAATAACTTCAAATCAAAGCATACAAACCCTAGTGGCATACAATCGTCAAGCCAACTTTCCAAACTTAATTGTCAAGCTAAAGTCACGCTTACCACTCCCTACTACAATTACATAACATGAGTCAAACTTATGAATCCAAACTTACACGAATCAAAAATAAAGTCATTTTAAACAAAAAGTTACAAGCCCTAGGTACAAGTTCAACGCAAAACAAAGCTAATAAAGCTCTTGACCACGAGTCCATCCCCGATCTGTTAAGGAAAACAAAGGGAGTGGGGTGAGATAAAACTCAGTGAGGTTCCAAGTAAAACAAGTAAGCATATAGCCAAATAAGAGCATAATATAATCAAATAAACACCGTATAATATAATAACAATTTAATCACAGTGCAATTCAAGGATATGGGTGGCTTCCAAAAGCCAAATCCCTTTGAGTTTGATCATACCAGGGTCCGTTGACTCTCCGTCAACGCTTGCATTCAAAGAATATAAAGTCCGTAGAATACCACTTTCTCTAATCTCCGTCCACCAGTCAACCCTCTACCGGGCCCGAACTCCATAACAGTAGTTAGGTAATACTCGAGAATACCGGTTTCCAGTGATCAGTAAACAGTCCCCAAGGTTTATCGGCCATCTCGATCAAACCCTTGCTGGCTCGATCCAACCGACTCACCCATGAGGTTGGGTACCCAAACAGTAGCAGTAGTTGATGGGGTATCACCCAAACAACTCAAGTACAGTCACATATAGATAATTCACATCTCATAATTGCAGTATACAGAGCCACAGTGGAAAATGAGGGAGGTCGAGTGCGATAAAGTACACGCTCGCCTCCATTTTATCAAAACATGGTTTGGCTCAACAGTCGTAATTCAAGTATTCAGATATTTCATATAAACAGGTAGCAGGTAGTGGAATACTTACCTGTCAAGCAAAGTTGAGCTCAAATGTCAAGTCGTGCGGTTATGTTCATCACCGTTTCCCAATCCTAGGGCAACAAGTGAAATCGTTAACAATTTGGATTCATTTCTCACCCAATCGTAGGCTCATTGAGAGACCAAGTGAGTGGTCAAAGCCACACAATTCATCATGAAAATTTGGTCCAAAATACAGTAAAATTTCATGAGAAAACAAATTCAATAAGTGCACGAAAGTTGGACAAAAGAAAAGTTTCATTCAAGTTTAAAATGTTCTTTGCGAGTAAAACAGTCGCGCCCACACAGTGTCGGTAGAATGGCTATATCTCACTGTATGAAAGTCAGAATAAGGTACCGTCAGTGGCGTTGGAAACTAGACTCGAGGGGCTTTCCAATGGTACCAATTACAAATTCTAGTTCATCTCTTAGTATTACCAATAGCTCAGAGAAATTGGCTGATTTTCCAACCCTAGATCAGCCCTAAACCCTAACAAATGTACACTAGTTCTTCATGCTATCTTCATTTGTTTTGGTTCATATTTACCCAAATCAGTCCTCTAATGATCATATACAGGAGGTTGAGTCATTTAGTATCATTGGAATTCAAAATGCCAACACAAGTGTAATAACACAATCGGAAATCAGCTTTGAAGACAAAAGCTAAACACCAGATTTGACATCTTATAGAATTTTGGTCATAATTGGAGTTATGTTTATTGGATTGGGCTGAAGCTTATACCGTTTCGAAGATACGACATAGGCCTACATTTATTATGAAGACATCAAGGTCCAATTCTCACACTAACTAGGTCGAATTTACCAAAACCATTTCAGTTTCTCAGTTTCGAATCTCACTGTCAGTTTAATTGGCAGGCCTGATTCAATTACTCATAACTCAATGCACACAAGTCCAATTTAGGTAATTCCAAAGGCACATGGAAGCTAAGATATATGGCTATAATTCTTAAGAAGACATCAAGAGCTAAATTGTGACGGCCCCACCTATCCCTAGAGCGAACCCTAGGGTATCAGCAAACCGCCTGCCCAACTCTCGCCAGGACTCACTCACTCACTACAACTAAAATGGGTACAAGCTCAAGAATAAAGGAAATAACAATTACCAAGTTGGGAAAGTACAATTACATTCATTTATGTCTCAAACATCCATACAACCCCAAATACATCAAAAGATTGGCGTTCTACATACATTCACCCTAATCGAGCGGCTAGTGTGAGTACCATTTCAAAACTTCAAAACTAGACTACTCTGTACCAATCTCACGCCTCGCTCGTATCCCCTATAAGGAAAACAAATGGCATGGAATGAGCTAAAAACCCAATGAGGTTCCAAATAACAAGTTGACCATTATTTAAAAGTGTACGTATCAAAGTAGCGAGCATAATAAGTTCATAAAACTGAGTAATAACACTTCAAGTAGCAAATCTCAAAATGAGCGAGTGTAAAATTCTTTGCTTTTAAAACGAAACAATAGCACGATAAGTACTAATCATTCCAAAGGATAAAGATACGGATGGCTCTCAGGAGCCAAATTCCCGTTACATCACCAGAGCTTGATCAAGTAGTAGTTGACACTCCGTCAACTTTCGAGTAACGTAACTAGTCCAGTAGTACTTCACTTCACACCAATCCGTCCACCATTCAACCCCCTTGCCGGGCCCAAATACCAACTAAACACTGGTGATAATACTCGAGCATACCGATTAGTCGAGGAGGTATCACTCCACTCGACAACACTAGATACCCATGGTTCGTTATCTAATCGACCAAACCCTTATCGGTTCGACTCGATTAACTAGCCAGTAGGGTTTGGGTTCCCAAGAAGTCAATGAGATAACATCTCCAATTGATTGAATCAAGATAAAAGTACGGAAACGGGAATGAGAGGTACCTCCCACCCGGATCGAGTGTGGTACATACTGCCGCTCCGAACTTACAAGTCAAGCACAACTATATCAAGTCGATTGCAACAATAAACAAGTACATATCACATTAGGGCAAGTTCGATAAAGTACACCCTTGCCCGACCATACCAATCACATTTCATTCGATCACATTGGTCAAGTATTGAAAACAAGTGTCAAGTTCAATCAGGTATTTTGAAACATTCACCAACAGATGTAGTGCCTTTACGGTTCACGTTCGAGTATTACTCTGTGTTTGGAGTCCAAATCTGCGAGAAAATATTGCTTAAGAGCTTTGAAAATTAAACTAAGTTTCGAAACTTAAACGTTTCATTTAACGAGAATCAAGCAATTGAAACTCATTTAGAGAATATTCGTAAAACTCTTTTTCGCTCTTCAAAATGTAAAACTTGAAGCAAGTATACTTGGAAATATCATTTGAGTCGAAGAAACGAGGAAAACGTATTTCTATTAGTCGTAAATTTTATTTTTCCAAGGGTACAAGTTTCGGCCGAATTCTAACTTATATATCTCTATAAAAGAAGACGTGAATATCCTAGACAATTCAAGTGATATTCGTTCTCAAATCCTTACTCAAGTCGCGCGTACCTCTACTTAACCCTCGAGTGTAAATTTGGGGCAGCACGTCCTTTGTGTTTATCTGGTTTCCAGCCATTTATGACTTTCTTATTTTCTCGATTCAGCCCCACAATCACACACAAGTAATGTTACTAACATAGCCCCTTCATTAGGCTTCAAAATCATCCAAGTACAACACAAGTGTAATAATACAATCGGAAAGCAGTTTTGAAGGCAAAAAGCTAAACAGCAAAATTTGACATCTTATAGGATTTGGGTCACAATTTAAGCTACGTTTATCGGATTGGGGTGAACCTTATACCGTTTCGAAGCTAAAATATAGATCTACAATTCTCATGCAGACATCTTAACCCATTTCTTACCCTAACTAGGTCAAATATACCAAAACAACCCCAGATTTTCCAGTTTGAAGCTCACTGTGAAATTCAACTAGCAGTCCTAATTCATTCAATCATATCTCAGAACACACAACTCCGATTCCGGTAATTCCAAAACCATTTGAAAGCTAAGATACAAGCCTGCAATTCTTAAGAAGACATCGACAACCAATTCAGTAATATTCCCAGTCAAACTAACCAATTACAGAGGCTGATAATCATTTTGACAGAAACAGGGTAGCAAGGGTAAAATAGTCATTTCACAAGCTACCCCTGCTCCGATTGAGTTGAAAATTTATAGTATAATATTCATTCAATTCTATACAACTTTCATGTTTTGTGCTAAGGCTAATTCAGCTCCCAACATGTTCGAATTTTCAGACTAATTTCGGACAGAAATCTTGACAGAAAATGAATACTTGAAGTTCATTCAACTTCCACCCAATCAAACGAATTTCCAGCCATCCAAATCAGTTCCTAGCTAATTAGATTCAACTTCCAATCATCAATCATAAGTTGAGTTCTATAAGTCCAAAATTCACAAGGCTAGCACCGTTGGAAACCTCTGTTGAAGCGAATCGGAATATATTATTACGCGAAAAGTAGCTATAGCAGATAAAATAAGTAAAATGACTAAACGACTCATGCAAAGCCGCGAGACGACACGAAATGACTTGAAGCGAAAACGGAAATGGAAATGAACGGAAAGGGAAAACACCTAGTGCGAGGTGCACTATGTGCGCGATTAGATTTGACACTTCCTATGATTTTAATCATAACTCAATTTATGATTATTGGATTAGAGTGTACGAGGTGGCGTTTCGAAGCTAAGACAACGAACTACAACTTTCAAGAAGATATCAAAGGCTAAATCCAATGTTTTCAGGGTGAAATTCGGCTGAGACAGTAGCTGAAGTGAACTGCCTCAAGAAGTTAACGGTTATGCTGGACAGTTTTGCCGGTTAAGAACGTTTTAACCGTTTCATGTGTAAAACTTGGTCAAACGACCTAAGAATTTACAAGTGGATAGACAAGACTGTGGTTGACAACTTTTATGAAGACACTTTTAGCTAAATCAACTCAGAAATGCCCCAGATTTAGCAAGAACAGTCCAGCAAATGATCTATCGCAGGCTGAAACAGGACATACTCAAACAGGCATAACTCAACATTCAGAAATCCGATTCAAGCGATTCCAAATGCGTTGGAAAGCTGAGATAGAGTTACAGCTTTTGTGAAGATCATTTCTGCCCAGATTTACTCCTTCCAGGTCAAAAACACGAAAAAGTCTCAGAAGTTTCAATCTCAGGTTCAAACTCAGATTTATAGACAGACCAGATTCGGACAGTCATATCTCAGTACACAAAGAACCCAATCAAGAAATTCCAAAACCGTTAGAAAGCTAAGACAAAGGGCTAAAACTTTCATGTTTTGCCCCAAGGCTGAATTGCAAGGCATCAAGGCGAAACAGAGCCTCAAACATGCTGAACAGACAATCCCCTGTTCCAGATTCAAGAAGAAATGTCGCGATTCAATCGCGACTCACGCGCATGCACATTAAACCATTCAAGCATGCATTTAAACACACATACATGCACATGCAATGGCACTATAATCTCCCTCAAATGCACGACCCAAGCCACCCCACCAAACCTCAAACATTTGGCGTACTTCATGAAACGTCCAATGATTATAACAAATGCATTTGTACCTATCAAACCATCCACATTTAGCATCCATCTCACCATCTAATCTACTAATGTATTAAACCCTAAACCAAACCCTAAACCTAATCTAAGTCCGAACCCTAGCCCTTCTCATTTTACCAAATTTTTCATTCCACATGCATCCATTTCTTACACTTTAGAACTAAGACTTCAATCTAACTTCATTTAACACCTAACTACCCTATCTAACCATGAAACTAATCCAACCCTAATCTCAAGCTCATGATGGCCGAAAATCAAGGAGTCAAAAAAACATCAAGTTTATCAACTAATTCTTATGTTTAAGTGATCACATGCACCAATTCACCAAGAATCATTACCAATTCAACTCATACTAACACCTATCCAACCAATTCTCGTCTTTCACTTTGAAAATCATGAAACCCTAGCTCTCTTTTAAGTGATGGTTGGATGTCTTGAAGCCATAATCATCCACATTAAACCAACAAATCACAAGAATATGCATGAACAAGAACTAATTTCACAACGACAACAAAAAACAGAAATTTCAGCCATCAAATGAACATAACCTTAAGCTGGTCGGTTGAGATTAACCCCAAAATCATGAAAACCAAACCATGAAATCATCCAAACAACTAAGGAATATCATTAACAAAGCTCAAACATCAATTAATTCCAGCTTTAAGCTCCCAAATCCGAATTTCCAGCAAGCTAGAACAAGATATTTACCTTAAGTTGAAGTTGTGAACTCAAGTTCTTCAAGTTCCAAATGCCAAATCTTCTTCCTATTTTTCAAGCTAAGATGATCGGTGGTCAAGGTGGATGAAGCAGCAATTTTTTTCTAGTTTTTCCTCTCTTTTCTCCCTTTGTTCTCCACGGTTCTGGTTGGAATGTTTCAGTTTCAAGGCTGCCCGATTTCATGCTAGCTGAAAGCTTAAAATGCTAAGCTTTTCCTTAGGCGTTGTTTGGTCAAGTTGCTAAACATTTGGGTCAACAATATCAAGTTTCTTTCTTTTTTTTTTCCTTCTTTCTTTCTTCTCCTAGCTCACGGCAGCTTGTTCTTGGTGTTGGCTTTGTTTGTTTTGTCTTATGTCCTACTAACTTAATAACTAAGTCTATTAATAGTAAAGCAAGACAAGAGATGGGTCATGGGTTTGGGTAATTAATGGGTTGATGGCTTAGGCTTCTAATGAAATTAAAACTTAAAGGCCCAACACTAAAACTCTACTTGATCCAATGTAATTAACCCATTGGTTTACTAACTTAATATCCACTTAATGCACTAAACTTAGTTTAATTAAAACTTAAGCACACTAACCCAAGGTACTAATCACTCGAACCCCGTGCTAAACATGCATGCATGCACATGCAATCACGAAAATATTAATTGGTTGAATTTAATTTAAACTTAAAGGTTTAGTTTTTGAAAGTAGGGTTTTAATGATTCAATTAAATTTTTCACTTTTGGTATGCAAAATACCTTTTGAAAATTAAAACACATGGTAAAATACATTTTTCACACAATAGCTACTATAATTATCCATATTTAATTTATTTGAAGAAAATTAAGGAATCCGGGAATCTCACATAAATCAGTCATCTTCGCGGTCAAAATGACCAATTACAGAGGCAAAAGATCAGTTCGGACAGAAACAGGGTATCAGGGGTATTTTGGTCATTTCATATGGTACAGTGCTTCAATTGAGCTGAAAATTTACAAAGTATAATTTTCATTCAATTCTATACAACTTTCATGTTTTGTGCCAAGGCTGATTCCTGCCTCTAAATAGATCAAAGATTTCAAGTGATATAACCAAGAATAAAACTGAAATTTTCCAATCTTTTCAAGCTTACAACTACACTGAACCATTAATTAACTCACATACCCACATTAAACCATAAAGCCTCATCTTCTATCAAGATTCACCAAGTTCTTCATATATCAAGTATCAATTACAAGTTCTACTAACTCATGGCCATATCAAGGTCTATATTCCAAATATCTTTAGATCTACCTAGATCTACAAGAATCAACCCAAAACTTCAAGAAAATTCAAGTTCCCAAGATTACTTACCTTCTTAGCTTTTCAAGTAGACAAGATAAGCTCCAAGCTCCTCTCTTTCCTCCATGATCTTGGTTCACAAAACTTATGATTGGTGATAGAAGTTGTCTAGTCTTGAAATCTCTCAAGTTTTCTCAAGTTCTCTCAAGTTTTTGGCTAAGTCTCTTGGTAGAGAAAATTTTGTTCTCCAACTCTCTCTTCTCTCTCTTGAGTTTGGCCAAGCAAGGAATAAACCAAGACAAGAAAACTCTCCAAGTTTCAAGTTGTATCTTGAAGGTTCTAGAGTCAAGTCAAACCCTAGTCAAAAGTCAACTAAACTTCAAGATTAAAATCCTACGGTGACAAGTGGTCACAATCTTGTACTAATCCAAGATGATTTATCTCGCTTAATTGCTCTCTAATCACCTCGTAATCATGCTTAAATCTTAATTAATCATTGCTTAAAAATTTCCCCCTAAACACCTCAATTCTTGAGATCATTCACTATAACCCTTAAAATTCCAACTAAAAGAGATTTACTAAACATTTGACTTTAAATTCTTGCTTATCAATATAAAAGGACCATATGAGTAAATTCCATCTTTAAACAAACAATTAAATAACTAAATCAATGAAAACTATGAATTTAATCAAAAATCAATTAGAATTGAACAAAGAAAGTTTGAGTGAAATGGCATATGAAAACTAGGGTTCTTACATTCTCTCCCCCTTAAAGAATTTCGTCCTCGAAATTCTCACCTTAATCACCAAAATAGCTCAGAATATTTTGCACGATGTTCTCTTGAACTCTCTCGAGTCCTGTGGTCACATATTAATAGTAAAAGACTAGCAATTACAAAGCCAAAAATATATAAAGAAATTGAGGTTCCAAAACTTTAATTTAGAACATGCATCAATTTAAAGTTTTATACCCGTAAAATTTATCAAAATATAATATTTGCTTGTCCCAATCAAGGAGTAATCATCTAGTACTTACTAATCAATGTTGCAAAAGTCAATTTAGAGCACAAGAGTCTCACTTATAGTCAAACGTTTGGAGAAATTAGAAAAGATGTTCAAAATACAAAGTTGGAAATTGTCCGATCTAAAATGATTTGAGGAAACTCATTTCCTGTCATTTAAGCTCAATTCCACTCATAAACCAACCTCAAAACAGTTTATCAAGTCCAATCCTAAAGTTGGAAATGAAAGTAAGAACAGTCCTAGGAAAACGGAAATTTTTCCAGGTTTGCGCGATACCATTTCAAAATTCATATCTCAAGTTTCTTAAGTCCAAAATTCATAGACTTTTTAATCGTCGGAAAATAGACTCAAAGGGTTACAGGTTTCTAGAAGGTCTATTGTAAGATCCAATCCACAAGTCAGTCAAATTCCAACATAAAATTTCTGTATCACCCAGTAAAAGACAGGACATGGCAATGCAATTTCAGTCAATTTTGCAAAATCACAGATATTCCATAGAAGTTGAGAACAATACTGAAATTTTCACAGTTCATAGTACTCCTGAATCTGGTTTCAAATACAACAAACAGAACTCAATTCGGATTTTTTTTATCAAGATATAACAGGTTTTCTAAAACTGCCACGGTTCCCTGCAAACAAATTTTCAGCGGCACTTCCTTTATTTTCACAATTTTTTTCAGCTAATCCAAGGCTTCATCCTTCCCACAAAATAGCTTCAACTCAAGCATATATACATACCAAGTTAACAATTCACTAAATCAAACATATAACCGTCACCTACTCAAGTTAGAAAATGAACTCTGAGCTGAAATCCCTAATCACAAGTTGAAATTTTCTTTACAAGTCAAACTAGCATATAAAAGCTAGATATTTCACATAGCAAAGCTATCAGACCATGGCCAACACTTAAGCATGATGTGTGGGTAGAAAATTCTCCATAAAACTGAAAATTACCACAACACTACTTCAACCCATGAAATTGTCCATAAACTACCAAAATTACAATTTAATCCACTAGTTTGCATATATTAGGAGTAGAGGAAAGTTACTAGCCGAAGTTACCTTGTAACCTCAAGAAAGATGGGAACTTAGGGCTTCTTCCCCAAAAATCACTCCACCAACACCTTGAAACCTACCTTAGTTAGTATTTCTATGGAGTAGTTTGCAAATTGGTTGGTTGAAACCCAAGATTCAAGCACAAAATTGAGGTTAGAGTTGAAGGTCTCTCTTTGGTTTTTCTTCTCCCTTTGTTCGGCCAAGCAAGAGGAAAAATGAAGACAATTTGGTCAAATTTTGTTTTGATTTAGTCAAGGTGAAGAACGTGGCACAAACTTTAATCTTGATAAAAGAAGAGTTAAAACTTGGTTACTATTCTTACTAGCTCTTAAACCCATACACTGTACATTGAATAATTTATTCCTTTTGAATGACAAACGAAAAAGCTTCACTTAACTTAAAGGCTAAATTATAGCAATAGACTCATGGACATGGATCCAATACTTCCAACCACTAATATTTAATAGCACTTATTAAAATAACAGGTACCAAGTCCACTGTTCCTAACGGGAATACAGCTTACTACATAAAATTTCACTACGCAAAGTCAATGATCACAACTATTTCAGGCAAGACCTCACTAAGGGCTAACTTGACTATGAATGTTTTGAGATGCTATTCGACTAGGCAAATGCACTAATTCAAACTTATTCCGCACCTCTTCTGAAATCCTTCGTATTTCTTTTCAACTCTATGTTCTGGTGCAGTAGTTCAATTTTCTCCAAGTATTCTCGTCCCATCGTCCTTTCCAGTGCTCAGATAATCTCTTTTGGAACTCTACCTCCTTTCGAATGATCTCTATTTCCTCATACATATCAGTCAAATGTGCCATTTCACCGATTCGTTTGAATTCAAGTAATAGCCTGCCGGCAACTTACTGGAACAGAATAGGTAACTAAGTACACTTGGAACTCCGACCATATAACTGTTAAGTTCCTTCACCTCCAATCCAACCACGGAAATTAAGCTTAGATATTCTCAAATGAGATGGACAAGAAAGTAGAACATAGTTAGAGCAATACCTTAAGATACTATACCACTTATCACTTATGTACATAACAAAACCCTAAAGCATGCTTCGTATATCAAAAGTTCCATACCCTATCTCAAGTTTTTTGCATACTGGTATAGAACCCAAATTCTTTTCACAAATCCCTATATATAATTCCAAAACTCTCGATCTCGATACGATAATAATCGAGCAAGCCCATATTTTGACATCATTGGGTAGGTATCAAGGAAGTATAGGCAACGATAGTTCATCGAGAGCCAAATTTACGGTGTCAAATATCACAAGAGGGGTAGATTACCCATATAGTTGCAGTTAATACGCCTCCCAATCAAATAAACACTTATAAGTCCTCATAGTCATAGGAGAAGTAAACAGGTTTCAGTACAAATTTCTCGACGTATGCTACAATCTGGCCACTATCTATAAAACCCTAACCAGACTATTACTGGATTAGTCCATGATAACCTTCCAAGATCCATTACCTCAATCAGTCCAAAACTCTCATGTACAGTCAAGATACAGACCCTTATTCTAGTGCTCTCCATTTCTTTTTCTTCTTTTTTTTTGTACTCAAGTACAAGAATCCAACATAAGATAGTTCACAACTCGAGCCGGCCGGTCCCAAGAGTAAACACCTATATCAGAGATTCCTACCTGACGTACATATCTATCTTCCCAAGTACCATGAAAAGGATTTACACTTATAACAGGCATGATTCGACCAACTAGCCCTAGGTTGGACTTATAGTCCAGATATACAGTAATTCAAGATTGGAGTCGTTGGCGGTTGTCCAACGCTCACACAGTAAAGTTTGGAGACGTTAGATATCACTTAACGCTCCGTATTTAGAAATAAATAGTGGTAATATTCAAGCATACCAATTAGTCGAGAGATAACACTCCACTCGACAAAACAGGATTGAGGTACTGAGACGGGATGAAGGTACCTCCCACTCGGATGGAGTGTGGTACATACGACCGCTCAGCACTTGCAAGTCAAATACAAGCACAAACACAAGTACAGATCAATCAAGTTCAAGTGAGTACAAGATCATTCAAGAAAGAGAGGCCAAGTGTGATAATGACACACTTGCCTGGTCAGAATCAAGTCACAAGTAATGTCCAGCAATTCATACTCTCAAGTGTTCCAGGTATTTCAAGTAAATACACCGGTCATATACAAATCAAATTACTTGCTCATGCAGAAATGAGATATCAAATGTTTAGTCAAATCAGGTCAATTGAGTGTACATAAAAGCACACTCGCCTAAACAGGTTCAAGTCACAAATAAGTTCAGCATATTAGTTTTCAGGCATTCGAGTATTTCAAGTCCAAATAGTTGAAAAATGGATGGTTACCAAAACTTGATCATATAAGAAGAATTGGAGAAAATTAGAAATCTCTTTAGTAAATCCGGTCACCTATCAGTTGTAAAAAACGTCAAGTTCATATTTTAAACAAAATAATCAAAGTTTAGTCGAGCAAGGTCAAGTGCAATAAAGTACACACTTGTCTATGAGACAAGAGATCAAGTACCTAGCATTGTCTAACCATAATGAGCATGTAACCCATAAGTCGGTGGAATAACCACTCGAGTGACCAACAAGTCAAGCGCAAAACCAACAAGTCAGTGCAAGACCAACAAGTCAAGTACAAGTAAAGCATTTCATTTCATATTACTATCACGAAGTAAACTACAAAGGATCGAGTATGATAAAGTACATCCTCGTCCCAAGGGTTATCAATTCAAGAGCAATTACTTTAACCAAATAAGCATTATTCAGATAAGGAAACATTCCATATAAATATTCTCATGTACTTGGAAACACTCCTGGGTTAGGGTACAAGTATCATACTAATAGGTAAGTAAGTTTTTGGGTATGCAATAGGTATTTATTCAAACAAAAGTCAAAGAAAAGGAAGTAGAAATCATGATAAGCCAGGAAAAATACAAAGCAGTTTAAATGCCAATTCGAAATAAAGTCAAAAAAGTCAAAGTCAAGGTCAAGGTCAAGGTCAAAGTCAACAGTCAAATGTCAAAGTCAACAGTCACAGTATTATACCTTCAAAGACTCATAGCAGTCATTTACAAGGTAACAAGACCAAAAGTATCAAGTATGAGTCTCAAAAGTATAAATACAGTTGTATAGTCATATCAGGCAAAAACCTAGTGCAGGTAGTCAAAAGAAAGCTATACAACTATCAAGTCACCACATCCCCTATCTTTCTATGTACAGTAGTCAAAAATCATCCACAATAGTAACCTAGTGGTGAAACCTTAATCCGCGGTGGGACTAGCTGACCTCCTAATTTCGGCGGGTTCAGATCTCGTACCATCTCCAATATGAGAAGCCTCGTCGCTTGCTTCTCCTAGAAGATCATCACAAACATTCAAAATGGATTCCGCTCTATTCCTCACTTTCATGGCCCTCTTGACCATGCGCTCTCCAGTTTTCTCCAAGCTGCAAGCACAAATCATCAACCCTTTCTCGGCCTTCGGCCACCTCAGCCTCAAACTCCTTAATCCTCTCGGCTTGTGTTTTAATAGTTTCCTTCAGGTAATTCACTTCAAGTCCAAGCCTAGTATTGTCCCTCGTTAGGACCTTCCGCTCCTTCACAATGGCCAGCACTACTTCATTAGGATAAGTGTAAATATACCGACACTCGCAACGCCTATAACAGTCAGATGGGCTCCAATAGGCTCTAGCTCCTCCGGGCCTGATCTGGTATCTAATCATCGATAAGTCCTCACCGGACGTCTCGCCAACCGGTCTATCATTAGGGCCACTAGATCAGTCCATCCTACACAAAGTGGAGATAAATTTAAGTACTCTTAAGAGAAATAATCAAATATAATCCTCAAGTCGACAATTTCTAACTCGCCCAGGTCAATTCAAACCTAGGCTCTGATACCACCTGTGACAGTCCCACCTCTCCATAGGGCAAACCCTATGGTATCAGCGGATTGCTTGCCCAACTCTCGCCGAGACTCGGTCGATCAAAGAACTAGTAATTCAAGATAACCAGTGGAATAACTTCAAATCAAAGCATACAAACCCTAGTGGCATAGAATCGTCAAGCCAACTTTTCAAATTTAATTGTCAAGCTAAAGTCACGCTTACCACTCTCTACTACAATTACATAACATGAGTTAAACTTATGAATCCAAACTTACACGAATCAAAAGTAAAGTCATTTTAAACAAAATGTTTACAAGCCCCAAGTACAAGTTCAACGCAAAACAAGCTAAGGAAGCTCTTGACCACAAGTCCATCCCCGATCTGTTAAGGAAAACAAAGGGAGTAGGGTGAGTTAAAACTCAGTGAGATTCCAAGTAAAACAGGTAAGCACATAGCCAAATAAGGGTATAATATAATCAATAAACACCGTATAATATAATAAAAATTTAATCATAGTGCAATTCAAGGATACGGGTTGGCTTCCAAAAGCCAAATCCCCTTGAACTTGATCATACCAGGGTCCGTTGACTCTCCGTCAACGGCTTGCATTGAAAGAATATAAAGTCCGTAGAACACAATTTTCTCCAATCTCCGTCCACCAGTCAACCCCCTACCAGGCCCGAACTCCATAACAGTAGTTAGGTAATACTCGAGTATACCGGTTTCCAGTGATCAGTAAATAATCCCCAAGGTTTATCGGCCGTCTCGACCAAACCCTTGCTGGCTCAACGCTTGCATTGAAAGAATATAAAGTCCGTAGAACACAATTTTCTCCAATCTCTGTCCACCAGTCAACCCCCTACAGGCCCGAACTCCATAACAGTAGTTAGGTAATACTCGAGTATACCGGTTTCCAGTGATCAGTAAATAATCCCCAAGGTTTATCGGCCGTCTCGACCAAACCCTTGCTGGCTCGATCCAACCGACTCACCTATGAGGTTGGGTACCCAAACAGTAGCAGTAGTTGATGGGGTATCACCCAAACAACTCAAGTACAGTCACATATAGAGAATTCACATCTCATAAATTGCAGTATACAGAGTCACAGTGGAAAATGAGGGAGGTCGAGTGCGATAAAGTACACGCTCGCCTCCATTTTATCAAAACATGGTTTGGCTCAACAGTCGTAATTCAAGTATTCAGATATTTCATATAAGCAGGTAGCAAATAGTGGAACACTCACCTGTCAAGCAAAGTTGAGTTCAAATGTCAAGTCGTGCGGTTATGTTCACCACCGTTTCCCAATCCTAAGGCAATGAGTGAAATCGTTAACAATTTGGATTCATTTCTCACCCAATCGTAGGCTCATTGAGAGACCAAATGAGTGGTCAAAACCACACAATTCATCATGCAAATTTGGTCCAAAATACAGTAAAATTTCATGAGAAAACAAATTCAATAAGTGCACGAAAATTGGACAAAAGAAAAGTTTCATTCAAGTTTAAAATGTTCTTTGCGGGTAAAACAGTCGCGCCTACACAGTATCGGTAGAATGGCTATATCTCACTGTATGAAAGTCGGAATCAGGTACCGTCAGTGGCGTTGGAAACTAGACTCGAAGGGTTTCCAACGGTACCAATTACACATTCTAGTTCATCTCCTAGCATTACCAGTAGCTCGGAGAAGTTGGCTGATTTTTCAATCCTGGATCAGCCCTAAACCCTAACAAATGTACACTAGTTCTTCATGCTATCTTCATTTGTTTTGATTCATATTTATCCAAATCAGTCCTCTAATGATCATATACAGGGGGTTGAGTCATTTAGTATCATTGGAATCCAAAATACAACACAATTGGAAATCAGCTTGAAGACAAAAGCTAAACACCAGATTTGACATCTTATAGAATTTTAGTCACAATTGGAGTTACGTTTATTGGATTGAGCTGAACCTTATACCGTTTCGAAGATAAGACATAGGCCTAATTTCTTATGAAGACATCAAGGTCCAATTCTTACACTAACTAGGTCGAATTTACCAAAACCATTTCAGTTTCTTAGTTTCGAATCTCACTATCAGTTTAACTGGCAGGCCTGATTCAATTACTCATAACTCAATGCACACAAGTCCAATTCAGGTAATTCCAAAGGCACATGGAATCTAAGATATAGGGCTATAATTCTTAAGAAGACATCAAGAGCTAAATCAGTCATCGTCTCGGTCAAAATGACCAATTACAGAGGCAAAAGATCAGTTGACACTCCATCAACTTTCAGGTAAAGTAACTAATCCAGTAGAGCACCACTTTATACCAAATTTCATCCACCAAACATACCCCTTACCAGGCCCGAACACCTCAACAGGAACTGGGATGGTAACACTCGAATATACCAGGAATCCAAAGTTTCCAATACTCAAAGATCCCAAAGAAACAGGCCCCCATGGCTTGTCAATGTTTCTCGACCAAGCCCCTTGCTGGCTCGATTCAATTGACTCTCCATGAGGTTGAGCTCAGGTTTAACAGGAAGGTCGTTGGATACACCTCCAAACGATATCAGATCATGCACAAGCAACAGATTCAGGTGTATATAGGAACCAGTCAAACAGGCCAGAGAGCGTGAGCGAGTGTGATAAAGTACACCCTCGTCTCATTCAGAATAAACAGAGGTCACAGTCATTCATGTCACAAATTGCAGGTACAGGTAAATCAATTAAGCAACAAGTCATGCGAGTAGTACACTCACCAGTTCAAATAAGGATAACTTCAAAAGTTTCCTCCCAGGTATGCCTTTGACCATCGACACATCCTAGGAGTAACTAGAGTAACACAATTATGATTCCTACATCCACAAACCCAGTAAACGGAATGCACAAATGAGTCTCGACTACTAGTCGTATGCCTAACCAAGTTAACTACTAGTGCAATGTGATAAAATGTGGTTTTGGAGTAAAAAGGTAATAGTTGGTCCTAAGAAAATGAGCAATCCCAAAACCGTTCATTTCTATCCAAGATTAATCCAAAGTCAAAGGAACCAAACGGCCTTAAAATTTGGGCAGCACTTCCCCTCAATTTCCTTACTTTTCCATCCTACAATCACAATTGTACATACAAATCATAAGCTATTGAACACCCTTAATTAGGGTCACAATACCCTTCATAAATAGCCAATTGGTAGCCCCAAAAATCAACCACAATCAAGCCAAATTAGAAACACTAATCTGAAATTTAGGCACGCAAGTTGGAAATTTCTTTAGGCAAGTGAAATTAACACATAAACACTAGATATTTCACATGTCAAAGCTAGCAAACCATGACCAACCTTTAAGCTTCACATATGGGCAGAAAATTCTCTAATAAAACTGAAAATTAGCACAACACTATTTCAACTCATGAAATTTTCCCATAAAGCTACAAACCTACAACTTTAAACTACTAGTTTACACATATTAGAAATAGAGGAAAATTGCTAGCCAGAGGTACCTTGTAACCTCAAGAAAGGTGGAAACTTAGGGTTTTTCCTCCAAAATCACTCCACCAACACCTTGGAATCTACCTAGTGAGCAACTTTTATGAAGTAGTTTGAAAATCTATGGTTGCAATTCAAGATTGAAGCAAGAAAATGAAGTGCAAGATGAAGTTTTCTCTCCCTTTTTTCCCCTCAAGTTTCGGTCAAGATATGGTGAAGAAATGAAGAAACTTTGGTCAAATTTGGTTTTAGGAAAGGTAAGAAACCTTGGTCAAAGTCCAACTTCTAGTAGTGTCGCGACAAGTGGCACCTTTAGGGTTTGATCTAATCCTCTTGCCTTCCAATGGTTAATCTATCTAGTTTGTGACAGCCCTACTTTCCCCAAAGGCGAACCAGAGGAGTCAGCGAACTGCTTGCCCATCTCTCGCCGAGGCTCACTACAATCCATAATTCAAAAACTAGAAATATTTCAAATATTTTCAATATACATTTAAAGTATTCCGAAACATTTATACTTAAAATTTGCTAACGTTCAAGTTTAAATACAACCCAAAAGAATATGTACTACAGTCGTTGTTATAATACAACTTGAACTCTTCAAAAGAAAACAACTTAGTACTATTCGTGAGCGCTCTTGGCCTTGAACCCTGTTAAGGAAAACAAAAGAGTGGAATGAGCTAAACAGCCTAGTGAGGTTCCAAAACACACAAACAGTTCTAATAAATCAAGTAAATTAAGCATAACGCACATAAGTTCAAGGTTTCACATTGGCACATTAAAATGAGACATTTATCATTTTACAGAAATAAATACACATTAAAAGGATACGGTGTTCACAGGGAACCATTTTGGTCTGCTTCACCTTATAACTCCAATATTTTTCCTGGTTTGTCTAGCCATCACCTTATTCCTTCGGTGGCAATACTCGAGTATACCGAAACGGTGACCCAGGGTTCCAACCTACCCGACTGAGCCCAATCCTGACTCGAGCAGGTTAGCAACCAAGGGCAGGATCCAATTCAGTTAAGAGTTTACAACATACGCAAGTAATCAAATATACCGGTAAACGGTAGAAATTCACGATTAAATGGCTGAAATTTGTTATTTTAGTCGGTCGAGTGAGATAAAGTACATACTCGCCTTAAAACGGTGGAAAATTTCATAGGAGCAATTATAGAGAACACTTTACACTTAATTCAAATCACACACATGCAAGGAACACTCACCAATTCAAAATAAGTAAGTAAATAAGTCCTTTAGTGTTCCGCTCCGAGGTTTCCTTCAATCCTCTTGAGCGCCTGAAGAAATAGTGAGCAATTATCACTCATATATACTCACAATCACTTTACATACTAGGAAGGAAATGTATTTGCTTAAATTTAGAAAAATGTCTCAAAAGAGTTTCACTCTATTGAAATTCAAGATTTACAAGTGAGGATTTAAATTCACAAGGGAAAACTCATATCCTCCATGAAATCGGATTCAAAACGAACTATCAATATCAAAAGGAAATGAAAAGTTCTTAAAACTCATTTCCTAAGAAATCAAGAATTTTCAGCTTTGCGCGATAAATTTGGTAAAATCAGATCTTGAGTTTGGTACGTATAAAAATGGAAAAATTTATACCGTTGGAAACTAGATCCACAATACTAAAAGTTCCTAGAAGACACCTTTCCAAGGTTCCAAACAGAAAGCATTCATTTTTCAGCTCAAAGTTCCAGTTCCAAGAAGACAGGTTTGAACCAGTCTTGGTTTTCTTGTCATCTTTGGAAATTCGGAAAATTCATAGAAAGTGAATCAGCCCTTGAAATTCATAACACAATAAGAGTTCCAAACAAGGTTTCAAACACGACAAACAGAACCAAATTCGGAGTTTTGAGCATCAAGATATAACAGTTTAAAGTCAGCTGAATCTTGCAAACTGATCAGTGAATTTCCAGATTTGAAGAGCAATCTTTGGGGCATCATTTGGATATCGAAATGATATTGAAATTACACCAAATTTGGTACACTTAAACTTCCATATGTGGACTACTTCTCTACTGAAATTTAGAGAAAAACCTACGCGGGAAGGCAGTCAACAAAACGACTAAAGATCATGAAATTTTCAAAGCAAATCTACCAACCCACTCTTTCTTTCTTTCCAAAGGTTTTGTCCAATGAAATCAATCTCAATTCACTCCATTTTTGCAACCAAGGTTTCAGAAACATTTAATAAGCAATTTATGGTTAAATGATCTAAAATTTTTGAAATATAATTTTCCAAAATAGGTTTGACCATTCAGCCAGCAAGAAAGGAAAAAGCTTCCAGTTTTCAGCTTTGTTGCATTTTCGAAATCATGCCATTGAGAATGGTTGGTGGTGTTGGAAACTAGGTTCCAAATGCCACAATTCATTAGAAGATATCATTTTGAAAATCTTTTCACAAGTGGGACAAAATCAAGCCACAAAACGCAGCTTCCAGTTTCATTCATATGAACAGTCAAAACAGAACAGATAAATTTGCCTACTCACTACGGTTCATTCAAAATGAACCAGCAGGAGCTTTTTCTACCATTGAAAAGCTATGAATGTCTAATTTTGAATACAGCTAACGGCACTCAATTTTGACTTTTGTACAAAAAGTTATGTTCAGATAAAGGAGCATTGTCCGAGTACCCCTGCTATACGATTTCCAGATTTGAATCTTGCCAAAGCTCAAGTTTTATGCAACCAATGAAATGATTTTTGAAAGGCACTTTGTACACACAATATACAACATATATCTACCAATTTCACAGCCAACCAAGCATCAAGATTTCGAAATAAAGACAGGATAACATGAACAAAATTTTCGGCTAGCTCTCTTCCTCACGATTTCTCTCTTTCTTTTTCCTCTTCTAGTTTCTTCCATTAAAACTCATCACAAACACACTAACACACACATAAACATCATGGTAGCCCTCATTTAACCAAGGTGGGAGTTCATAGAACCTACTTCAACCAACCAAATCCAACCAACAACAACAAGAAGGAAGCTACAAGAAGGAAGCTACAAGATTCAAAGCCAAGAAATGAAACAAGAAAGCAAGAGTTGTGGTGAGAGATGTGTATACCTTCCAAACACACGAAGAAACCCTAGATTAAGATCAGATTTTCCACCAAAAATTCTCTAAGAAAATCCACAAGTGGTCAATGAAGGAAAGAAGGAAATGAAGGAAAATCCACAAGTGGGAATGAAGGAAAGAAAATCTTGGTCAAGTGGTGTCCTTGACCCGGTAATAAGTGGCGCGAGTTGGTTCAAGCCTATTTCTTTGTGTTTCTTCTGTTTTTAACTTATGTTTCACTACTTCACTTTTAGCACTTTTAATCTCATAATTCCTCTTACTTAATACCCACTCTTATCTGCCAAATTTAATATACACACTCCACCAATTGATCACACTACCACAATGCACCACATAACCTAGCATGCACCAAACTATAAAAGTAAAAGTAAAACTCGCGACTCTATCGTTAAAAATAGTTACAAATATTAAGGCATGTAAATTAGTATTAGAGAAACTACAAATTAATTTATTCAAAAATAAAGGAAATTATAAGAAAATATAAGAGAATTTTCAAGCCCTCACAGAAATACATGATCACCCAATCCCAACACTTCATGCAATTTTACTCGGATCTTTCATATATTCAACCTCACTTTCTTATTTGTTTACTTCTCCTTTGATGAAATGTACTCCATATAACAAAATCTAATGAACAAAAATAAATTTCCCCAAACAAGTATTAGATATTTCTCATTAAGACGTTACCATAGTAGTATTATTTTCAAAAATTCCTCTTTCCTCATAAATTAAGAAATCTTGGCAAAAACTCAACTGGTTTCATTATCAATAAAGTACATGAAAGAATGCATTGGATAAAGAATTTTGAGCGATAAAGCATAAAATTAATTCCTATTAACAAGAAATAGATTCATTCTTCAACAACAAAATATTGATCAAAATTGAAAAGGAAATGGAGAATAAAGATTCATTCTTGATTTTGCCCACCTTCTATTCCCATTTTTATGCAATTAACAACTTTTCCCAGTCAAAAACTTGCGATTAATAACTGTCAAGCAACAATACAATCCACCCAAGACTCCAATGTGGTTAGTAGGTCAAAGGGATGATAGCTTATAAAATCTGAGTCAAGTTAATGACTTTACATCGACGACTTATTCCCCAATCCCTAACAAATTCATATGCGCATAAACATAAAAAAGCCTAAATGTGATAATCGACGAATAATTACAAGCATATTAGAAAGTAATTAATGCATGAACATTACTCAAAAAGAATCATGAATTTACACCATAAACACCTAACAACTAACTTGGATAAACCAGTGTTGGCTTTGGAGAATAGTGCTTTTTCTTCAAGAAAACCTAGAGATGGCTTTCATTCAAGCCCAACAGAAATTTGCTAAGGTTTTATGTCCATGTAAAAACTAATAAATCTAAGTAAATGCACTGAACCACAAAAACCAATATTATGGAAAATATTACCGGAGGAGGATACAATACACAAATAGATTTCAAAAAAGAATCGAAAATGAAACTAATTATCCAATTAGATATCAACTGGATTTAGCCATTTAACTAGCCATTACTTTCACCTGATGCTTAAGCTGTTGCAGGTGCATTGGAAATGGTTTGCACTTCAACCCGCTAAAGTTTATTGATCCTTAATAGCTTTTGTCCTTCCTTTGCTAATACTACTAGGCAAGCAAGATGAAAGCAAATCTGGTACAAATTTCTAATCTTACTCCTTAAAACAATTTTTTAATAGGACTCTTTCTAGCTTGGACCAAATCTGCTATAGATTCCTTAAGTTCAAGGGTGGTCAATGCAATTTTTTAAACTAAAGGGGAGGTGAGTGCTACTGTCAGAAATCTCAGGGGAGGTTTCTACAATTTTCCCCAAAATAATAATAATAATAGTTAAGGCCAAAATTGCCCAAATTCCTTTAACGCACAATTCATCCTTGGCTCCCAAAAGCGTCTTCATTCTTTTGGCATACATTTCATCCAACCCATCTAGAAGCCAGTTTCGAGTGAAGCTGAACCAAGTACTAAGGGCGAGAATTTGGTAGGGTTCAAGTGCAGCAGAAGTTGATTTGTTATATTGCTTGGTCGATGATGATGAAGGGGAAAAATGTTACTGCCTTTTCTGTTATAGATGGGATCCAGAGACCATCTAATTCTACTTCCAATCACAGTGCTAAATGTATTTCTAAGTATCATTGCAAGCCCACTTCTTCTTTCCTCACCCTTTTGTTGTATCAGTAGCAACTTTGGTGGTTTTTTGGCCCATTTCCATTCTGCTACTGAATAGAGTCTCAAAATCGAACAGTGTTTACATCTGGTTTTGTTGATTTCACTCAATTGCTTGGCCGTGTGGTCAAGATGAAGCATTATTCTACTACTATTTTGATTTTAAAAAGATATATGCCTCTAGGGTTGTATTCTAATGAATGAGTATACCATGAATATGACCATTAATTATTACAACTTCTTAAATAGGATTGATTGTGGTTTTTCTGTTTTGGGATCCTTCTTCAAGCGCGGTTGTGTTCCCAATGTTAATACTTTTATCACTTTACTTAAAGGGCTCTTTCGAGCAAACAAGATTCTCGAGGCACAAGGACTATTCAGGAAGATAATACATGAAAACTATGTCAACCAAATGTAGTTATGTTTTGGACTTTAATAGATGGGTTGTGCAAGGGGGAAACATCCATGTTGGCCATTGAATTTCTTAGGATAATGGAGAGATGAAAGTATAAACCTGATACCATTGTGTATAGCACGATAATTGACAGCTTGTGGAAGGATAAGATGCTTGATGAAGCTCTTGCCCCTTTTGTTGACATGATTGATAATTCCTCTAAATGTCATCACTTATGATTGCTAGATTCAAGGACTATGTACTAATGGTAAGTGGAAAGAATTTGAAAACATTTGGATTAGGATGATTGATTTCAATATTTCTTCGAATGCATACACTACTTGTGACAACCCCACCTCCCCCTAGGCGTACCCAAGGGTTTGGTGGACCGTCTGTCCAACTTTTGCGAGAACTCACTACATTCACTACATTGAATTCTCAAACTAATCATTCAAACCTCCAAATTAACATCAGAATTCTACAATTCAACCAATAATTCAAGATTAATTACAATCTAAAAGTGAAACGTTAGATACACTATCAAAGATAAAAAAAAATACAATCTGTCTATCAAAAGTATATGTACAAAAGGATTAGTACACGTTAGTTCAAGCTTATCCACTCCGGACCTCAATTGCTGTAAGGAAAACAAACTAATGGGATGAGCTTACGCCTAACAAGGTTTCCAAACAAGCATCCAGGCAAAACACCAGTCAAATCACAAAAAATATTGCATTTAACAATTTCACACACTTTGTACAGTAATAAATAGTCTCAAGACATTCAAGAAGTAAACATTCAATCATTTAAAGGATACGAATTCATTTGGAGCCATTCATTCAGTCAGTCTCCGCCCATCCTTTCCTTATAATCTCCAATATTTGAAAAAATTTGAAAAAAGAACTCCTTCAATGATCATTTCATTCAATCATTCATTTTAGTCATTGCATTTCATTCACTGGCCAATACTCTACCCGACTTAGTGGTCATACTCGATTATACGAAAACATTGTCCTAGGATCACCAGCCTATCCAACCGAGTCCGCTTCTGACTCGAGGCGACTGGCAACGAAGGGCAAGAGCCCAATTCGGCCAATGTGATACAGTACACATGGCTTATATTCATACGTAATTAATATTCAATCATTTGATTATTGAAAATTTATATTCATTTAGGTCAAGTGCGATAAAGTATACACTCACCCATTTAAAAGACATTTAACAGTCATTGGAAGGCAATTAACACTCGAACAAACAATCACAATAAGTACTACCACTACATAGTCATTTAATGTATAAACATGCAAGGAACACTCACCACTTGACCTCAATCTTTCCACTTCAAACCCTGATTCATCTTCTCAAGTTCTGTGGTCATATAAGCTATCAAGAGTCTATCCATTTAAAGCCAAGATAGATGAGAAAATATGAGTTCGAAGCTTCACTTAACAAACACAGAAAATTACAGGTTTATCCCTAATATAGCTTCCGAAAGGGCCATGGTTTCTTGTTAAAATCAAGTTCAAGCCAAAGGAAAACCACATGTATGATATATCCATGTTTCAAGTATAATATGGAGCATGAACATGTCGATTATAGCCAAAAATTTTGAAGACAACGGGACTAAATTTTCAAGGCACAAAACTGGAAATTTTGAGCAAAAAAAACTCATTTTCTTTCTCTTGTCCTCTTTGTTTTGACTCAAATCCAACATACAGGTGAAAACTTAGGTTTAGCAAAGTATCTTGAGCAAAACCTTGTGAGAACCCGAAAATTATTTCATCTTTTCTTTTATTTCTTTGAATACATTTTCTTTACTTTACTTTATTTCCTTAATTTCCTAGATATTTTTATAAGCGAATCACGATTTTAATCATTTTCTACCATAAGTTAGTGCATGTTAAGTTCGTACAGCATTATAGAAGTGAGACCCGCTAGTGAGTTGTGTAATAAATTTGGTTGACAAAAACAAGTATTTATCTAAGAGAGTTTATGTGATTAGGAGTGTTAAGAGTGGATTAGAGGAAAACAACATGGATTAGTGAGATAAGGCAAAAGAAAGACAATAAGATAAGCTTCAAACTTAAGGACGACACTTGTCACTCACCTATGGAATCTTTGACCAAGATTACTCTTGGCTTTATCTTGGAAAAATTGACTAAAAAACTTCCATTCTTCTTCTTCTTTGGCCAGCCATCTTGAGAGGAAAAGAGAGAAAAACTCCATCTTGCACCTTCTAATCTTGTTTGAATCTTTGAAATTTCACCATAAAGCTGCAATCCAAACCATAAAAAGTGATCTTTTGGGAGGATTAGGGACTTTGGTGGAGAGACTTGGAAGAAAAAAACACTTGGTTTTCATTTCTTCTAAGGGTATCAAGGTAACTATGTCAAAAAAACCCTCTTTTCTTTTATTACTTTCACATGAGTGGATTTAAGACTTGATCTTGGTAGTTTACATGGAAAATTTCATGGTTAAGTGGTGAATCAAAAATTTCAGCTTTGATATGATGTTTTGAATTTGGCCATGATCTAGTAGTTTTACCTTGTGAATTTTCTAACTTTTATATGTTATTTTGGCTTGTTATATGTTATTTTGACTTGCTTATGGAAAATTTTAGCTTGTGATTATGAATTTCAGCCTAGGGTTTAATTTTTCTAGTTTGAGTAGGTGATGGTTATATGCTATGTATATGCATGATTTAGTGAATTGTTGGCCTAGTATGTATGTGCTTCATTTAAGGCTGTTTTGTGGTGAGAATGAAGCCTTGAAAATGACTGGAAATTAGGGAAAATAAGGGGAAGTGCTGCTGAAAATTTTTCCCGCAGGAAACTTTGAGCAGTCTTAGGAAATCTATTATATTTTGGTATAGGAAAATCTAAATTGAGTTCTTTTTATTGCGTTTGAAACTACATTCAGAGTTCTTTCTATCGTGAAAATTTCAAAATTGTTCTCAATTTCTATGAATATCTGTGATTTTCCAAAGTTGATTGAATTTCCACACCTGTTCTATTTTTCTACCGGATGAAGCAGTAACTTGAGACCGGAATTTGACTGATTTATGGATAGAATCTTACAAATGTATCTTCTAGGAAATTGTATTCTTTTGAGTCTATTTTCCAACGGTATAAAATTTATAAATTTTGGACTTAAGAAACTTGAGATATGATTTTTCAAATAGCATCGCGCAAAACTGGAGAAAATTCTATTCTTCAAAAGTTGTTCTTGCTTTCATTTCCAACTTCAAGTTGGAATTGTAGAACCATTTTGAGCTTGATTTTATGATTGGAGTTGAGATAACTTGGTTGGTTTGGATGGTTTTGAAGTGTTTTCCTTTGAATATGGTAGCTTGGAGTAGTGGATCTCATGGCACTTTACATACTTGATCTTAGGACTTGAAGGTGAGGTCGGAAGTGCTCCCGAGGCAAGCACTTAAGCTTGTTGTCGTGGTGAGTGTTCCAACTGCATGCTCCGTACTTATTGTTGCTAGAAATTGCTAGGCACATGATTTGTCGTTTCATAGGCAAGTGTGTACTTTACCGCACTTGACCTAACTCGACTAAACTTTTGATATCTTGTTTATGCGTGTACCAGCAATTTAATTTACAAGTAACCTATTTCTGGATTTGAAATACTTGAATTGCTTGAAAACATAATATGCTGAGTTTACTTTGTGACTTGATCTTGTCTAGGTGAGTGTGCATTTATGTGCACTTGACCTTCATGAACTTGAAGTAATTAATTCTACGTGCGGACTTGTATGTTTATGTGCATGGAATTGTAGACCGGCTGCATTCCTTTTGCAGCAGTTAAACTGTAGACCGATTACATTCCTCTTGCAGCGGTTGAACTAGGCCCTTGGACCCTTATCCCAGATGTCGGGTAAGTGAAAACTTGGGTTACTCATGCTTATGTGTGAATGTAGGTCGATAACGGCTGAATTGAGCCCTCATTGGACCTTTTGCTTTAGACCAGCATCAGAGTGGTCGGGTAAGCTAGGCAACCTTGGGTAAAGGATAAGTTCCTAACTTGTTTACTCCTGACCGGAAATTCATTACTTGAACTCTGATATTTCTGAATATGGAGCGTTAAGTGACAACTAACGTCTCCAATCATTAACTGCACGAGCGTTGGATAACAGCCAACGACTCCACTCTTGAATACCTGAATATTTGAGGCTATAAACCAGATCTTGAATACCTGAATATCTGGGGCTATAAGCTCAACCCCATGGCTAGTTGATCAAATTGAGTCGGTAAAGAGCTTGGTCGAGGCAATTGACGAACCATGGGTACTTTTGGTGTTTGGGCTTGGCAGGGGGAAGATTGGTGGACGGAGATTGACGTTTAGTGGTGATCTATGGACATTATAAATTTTCTGGTTGACGGGGAGTCAACGAACCTCGAACAACCAGCTGTGGAACCTACTCCTGAGAACAGCCTATATCCTTTTGACATAAATGTGTTTTTACCATATATTAATGCATGATCTACCTGGTTACCTAATTACTAAGTCATATGTCACGGTATGCTTGAGTATGACTTGTTTTTCGATATCCTGTGCATAGTATAATGTATGCGAGTTTACTTGCCTGTTTTCTTGGAACCTCATTGGGCTTTTAGCTCATACTATGAATTTGTTTTCCTTACAGGGATGAGAACATGAGAGGTTGAATTGGGGAAGGCCTAGATTTCATCTAAGTTTGTTAATTGCTCACGCGAGCACTCCATAGATGTCTAACTAGCTTGCTTGATTTGATTTTTGCAAGTTTGACTCCTTGGCTGTATTTATAGATTATGTGGGCATTGCAGCTCCATGAGTGTACACATTGAAGGTTGTAATTGCTACAGAGCTTTTATTATTGAGGTTATTTGTAAATTTCATGATGCGTGACTGAGTCCTGGCAAGGGTCAGGTAGGCGATCCGCCAAACCCTTGAGTGAAGAATAGGAGGAGGTGGGGCTGTCACAAACTTTGCCAAAATCACCACAAAATTTTGGAAATCAAAGCTAGAAAATGGCCCTTTTCTAGCCGGCCAACTGTAATAGAAATTAAGCAAGTTTTGCTCAAATTTTTCAACAAAACTTCCTACTTTCAACCTTATTTTCTTGGCGAAACCACTATCAATTAAGATATCATGTCATGACATATATGAACCATCTTTTTAGCAACAAACCCATCAAAATTTCACATATTCAAAACTCTAACTAAACTAACTAGATTATGCACTAAATCTGGAAATTGCAACATAGCCTTGACAAACTATGAAATCTTCCATAAAAGTCATACCCTTTACTTTATAGAGTATTATCCATCAAGTAGATGCAAAGACAAGTGAAGAAAGATAAGGTTGCTATGAAGTTTACCTCTTAAATCCCACAAAACAAAGCTGAAAATTCACAAAATAACCTGAAAATCATGAAATCCACCATACAAGTCCTTCCTTTAGTTTCTATAACATCATATATCAAATAAATTCAAAGATAACGGAAGATTTCTAGCAAAGTTCACCTCTTTACCTCCAAAACCTTAGATGGACAGCCAAGCAAGAAGTAGTCAAGGTTTTCTTCCTCTAAAACTTCTCCAATAGCTTCCTTCCAAGCTTGATTTAAGGTTTGTCGGAGTAGACTAGTGTTTTCTCTTGTTTTCTCTCACTAATCAAGGAAAAAATCAAGACTTGAACTTGTAGTTTTTCTCCTCTTTTCTCTCTCACGTTTTTGGCTATCTCAAGAAGAAAATGATGGAGTTTTGGTGCTAAATTGGAAGATAAATACTAAGAAAGTCTTCGTCAAAGAGGGCCTAGATGAGCGACACCTAGCAGAGCTTAGTTTCATGCCTATCTCTTTGTTTTTCTTTTGTCTCTAATCACTAACATATCTTGTGCTCCTCCAATTAACTCTTAACACTTCTTGTCACATAATCCCTTTGGCACAGTGCTCCTTCTAATCCTTCAAATTTATTGCACACACATCAATAGTCGGTAACACTAGTATAATATACTATGAGACTCGACATGCACCAAGTTAAACATGCACCGAATTAAATGAGAAAATAGGTTAAAAATCATGATTGAACCAGTAAAACAACCAAGAATTCAAAACAAGTAAGTTCAAATAAGAGCTATAAAGACAAGTAGAATTTCGGGTTTCACACTGTCACGCCCCAAATCCGGGTCCCTGGGCCGGATTTGTAACGTGGCACGCTGTATCTCTGAGACCTTACTCCCATAAATACAAGGCATCATGATTATAACTTACAAAGTTTCACTAAAATTTAAATCTTACATATACCATTGAAATACATACACTTCACTAAATTGCATCTACAAAATGCTTTACTCAAACTTCTCAAAATTTAAACATCTATCTATATATCTTTCTCACTTATCTTTTAAACATACACGAGTCGGCTTTCTTGATTTGCAAAAAAGATAAATAAACATGGGTTGAGCGACGTATGCTTGGTAAGTAGCACTTACTCCCCTGTCGGATCATGTAGTTATATACATACTATATATATATATATATTTGCAAATTCGGTCACACCATGCCACATGCATAAACCAATTAAAAACTTTTGTCATCCCATTTCATATATTACATAAATATATTTCATTGAAAGTGAGTGATTTATACATAAGTTGTGAGGACTCGCAAAATTCATCATATTTTCTTGAAAATTCCCTTTATTTTGAACAAATTACTTTATGATAACTTTACTACTCATTTACTTTCTCAAATAGTTGCAATAAAACATAGAATCAAAAGATTTATCTTTAGTATTATAGTTAGCGTAAATTAGGATTTTTGCGTATTTCGATAGTGTGATTAGTTGGTAAAGTATGTGTACTAAATTTGGTGGTTAAGAGTGAGTTTTAGATAAGAGAAAGTGTGTAATTAGAAGTATTAATAATAAGTTAGTAAATTATAAGTGAAAACCCTAGTACGTGCGAGTTAAGGAAAAACGGCTCAAACCGACGTGCACCGTTTGTTACTAATTGAGGGCACCACTTGAACCCTACTTTATTACCTTAATCTCCTTGTTTTTCATTGAGTTAATTAGCCCTAAATATCTCCTCCAAACAGCCAAAATTATTGACTAAATAAAAGAGAGGAAAAGAAAAAAATTTGAGACATAATCTTGTGGTGACACTTGGCGACAATCCATCCAAATTTGACCAAACCAATTTCCTATCTTCTTATCTTTCTCTTGGCTTCATTTTTTCTTCATTTTCATCATGTTGGCCGATCTCTAGGGAGAGGAGGAGAGAGAAAAAATTTTCAATTTTTCCAACTTGATATCTTGCTTGATTCTTGAGAAAATTTACGTGAAACTTGAATCCACTCCGATCAATCTTTGGGAAAGCTTGGAGGTGAGTTTGGTGGAACTTTTGGGAGGAAGAAGTTCTTGTATCACAACTTATTTTAGGGGTTTTGAGGTATTATACTATAAACCTCTCTTTTTCTTTCTTAGTTTGCAATTTAAGCAACACATAGCTTGATTGTGATAGATTTTATGGAAGGTTTCATGGTCTTGCTTATTAGCTTATAATTTTCAGCTAGGGTTTGTAATTTTCAGTTTTGAGTAATGTTGTTTATCTAGTATATGATGTTTATGAGATTGGATAGGGACTTGAGGTAGTGATTAAAGGCATGAATGTTACTTTTAAGCATTGAAACATCAAATTCCACCAATTGTAGTTTCTGCCTTGTTTTAGAACCAAACTGACTTATATATTCGCCCATGATAAAGGCCGAATTAGGTCTTGCTCAAAACATGAAAGTTGTAGGGAATGGATTTAACTATTTACCTGCAAATTTCAACTCAATTGGAACACTCTAGCGTGTGAAATGACTAAAATACCCCTGACTGCCCAAATGCCCTATTTCACAGGCAGCTTTCTGTTTTCTCTGATATTTCAAAATTTGACCTTGAAAATGCAAGAACTGGATGTCAATGTCTGCATAGGAAATGTAGGTATTTTTCTTAGTTTCGAAACACCATAAAATTTACCCCAATCCGATAAGCGTAGCTTCAGTTGTGACCGAAACGCCGGAAGTTGTCAAACCTGTTACTTAGCTATTTGTCTTCAAAACTTGTTTCCAGCTTTGGTCTTGGTGGTTTCATTATTAGAATTGCCTTATGTTTGGATGACATTGAGTCTAGTTGAAGAGTTATTGTGTTAAGATTGCTTATGTATGAATTTGGGCTGAGTTGAGGAAAATAATGAAACCATAAATGGCTGGAAAATAGCTAAATACAAAGGGTATGCCGCCCAAATTTTCACTCGAGTGTTAAGCGTGTGTACTTGCGACTTGAGCGAAGATTTGAGGTCAAATTGAACTTGGATTGTCAATGGTATTCGAATCTTCTTTCGTAGAGGTATAAGCTGAAATTTGGCCGAAACTCGTACCCTTGGAAAAATGAATGTAGCGACTACTCGAAATATGTTTTCCTCATCTTTTAGCCCACTTTACAAACTTAAACGTTTTAACCGCTTCCTTATCAAAACTAAAAGAGCGGGCAGGAGTTTTCTAGAGTGTGATAAGCAAAATGAATACTACTTAAATGAGTTTCATTTATTTGATTTTCTTGAAGCGAAACTCCTATGTTTCGAACTCTAGAGAGTTTTACATTCTTAAATGATATTTTATCGCAGATTTGGACTCCAACCAAGAAGTTGGACCTGAACGTGATTTTGAAAAACACTAGACCTTTGGTGAATGCTTCCAAATACATGATTGAACTTGATACTTGATTTAAATCCTTTACCAACGTGACCGGATAAGATTTGCTTGATTTGGTCGGGCAAGTGTGTACTTTATCGTATTTGACTTAATTCAACTAAACACTTGATATCTCATTCATGCTTATACAAGTAACTTAATTTGCATTGACCTGTACTTGTATTTGTACTTGTGCTTGACTTGTAAGTGCTGAGCGGCAGCATATACCATACTCGATCCAAGTGGGAGATGCCTCTCATTCCCATTTCCGTACTTTTTCTCTTGACTAAGTCGATTGGTCATCGACTCTGTTGACTATTTGGGAATCCAAACCCCACTGGCTAGTTAATCGAATCGAATCAGCAAGGGTTTGGTCGATTAGATAATGAACCATGGGTCTCTTGTTTTGTCGAGTGGAGTGATACTTTCTCGACTAATTGATATGCTCGAGCATTACCACCAGTGTTTAGTTGGTGTTCGGGTCCGGTAAAGAGGTTGAATGGTGGACGAGTTGGTGTTAAGCGAAACACTACTGGATTGGTTACCTTACTTGAAAGTTGACGGAGTGTCAATTAATCCTTAATCAAGCTATGGTGAAGCAACGGGAATTTGGCTCCTGAAAGCCATCTGTATTCTTATACTTTGATTGTTATTCGTAGTGTTATTATTTTTTTAGAAAAAGAATTTTACACTCGCTCATTTTGAGATTTGTTACTTGAAGTGTTATTGATCACTTTTAAGGACTTGTTATGCTCGCTACTTTGCTACTTTGATACGTGAACTTTTAAATAATGGTCAACTTACTATTTGGAACCTCACTGAGTTTTAGCTCACCCTATTCCGTTAAATTTGTCTTCCTTACAGGGATTACGAGCAAAGACGTGAAACTGGTATAGGCTAGCATAGTCTAGTTTTTGGAAACTTTGTAATTGTACCGCACTAGTCGGTCGATTAGGGTTGAATGTATTTGGGATTGTATGGAAATTTGAGATAGAAATGAATGTATTTGTACGTTCCAAACTTGAAAACTATTGTTCCATTTACATTCGAGGTTGTGATTTATTTTATCATAATAAGTGAGCGAGTTCTGGCGAGAGTTGGGCAGGCGGTCTGCTAAACCCTAGGGTATGCCCTAGAGGGAGGTGGGGTCGTCACATAAGTGGCCTCTATTCGATGTGGCACTTAGTCCGGTAGGTTTTAGAGATGGCTCCCGCCGAACATGCTTAGAAATACAAATACTATGACATGATTATATTCATTGAACATACTTGCAAATTATAAAATATATCAATCATATCATCTCATTTCATAAATATAGCTCACAAACAAGCACATGCAATATCCGGCTTCTGAGTACTCAGACTAAAGATTAAACCCCTTCTAGGTGGGCGACCAATAAATTTCATGACTACCGATTTGTCTCATTACATACATAGGTCAATCGGCTGGGATCTATACCGAATTACTATGACAGTCAATCTATCGGCCTCTATATCGAACTATCATGACTGTCAATCGGTCGGACTCTATACTGAACTACCTTGACCTTATCAATCGGCTGGATTCTATACCAAGCTACCATGACCATTAGATAGGACTATAGTCCCTATCATTTATTTCATGACTGTTTAGAACTTTTCATAACATAAAATCATTTCACACGTCACATGCACATTTCTTTCGTTTCATGAAAATAGGCCACTCATTCCATAAAATATCAGTTAGCAAAACATTTCAAGTATTCGTAATTTTATACTTGCAAAACATTTGAAATAGGCGTACATTAACCATTTATTCATATACCAAAATAAAGCTCTTACTCAAAAAATATTCACATTTAACATTTCGAAAATACAAAGAGGTAAGCATCACCTACCTCAAACTGCTCTTTTGAAGAGATTCTTAACACATCCTTAAACTTGCTTCAGACATGTTCACATCTTGAGGATGTTGCATTCTGTCTTCGCTTTGCATAATTCCTCCTTTCACTTAGTATAACTGCCTGTACACAAATTTCTTTGTTTTGGGTTTTGGTCTTTGACAAATGGAGTTAAGGGAAGAAACGGATTGTTGAGTAGTGGTTTAATACCTATCACATTCATGATTCTCTTCTAGAGCGTAAGTTGTGAATCATTTCGAATTTTGTACACAGAGATGCATTTGGATAAAGAAGCACTGTCCGAGTGCACTGTTATCAATTTCCAAATTTGAAACTCTTCCTAAAACTCATGTTCTGCACAACCAAATGATACGATTTTTGAAAAACACTTTATACACACAATATACAACATATATCCATCGATTTCACAGTCCACCAAGCATCAAAATTCGAAATGAAAACAGAATAATAAGACCAGAAATTTCGACTAGCTCTCTTCCTCTCACGGTTTCTCTCTTTCTTTCTCCTCTTCTATTTTCTTCTATTAAAACTCATCACAAACACACTAACACACACATAAATATCATGGCAGCTCTCATTTAACCAAGGTGAGAGTTCATAGAGCCCACTTCAATCAACCAAATCCAAGCAACAACAACAATAAGGAAGTTACAAGTTTCAAAACCAAGAAATGAAACAAGAAAGCAAGAGTTTTGGTGGGAGATGTTTATACCTTCAAAACCCAAGAAGAAACCCTAGATGAAAACTAGATTTTTCAGTAAAACTCCCCAAGAAACTCCACAAGATGTTGTCTTTCTTCAAACTAGAGGTGATTTCCAAAAGGTGTGGAAGTTGGGTGAAGAATTGGAGCAAGATTGGAGCAAGAAAAGTGAAGCTTTCTTCCTCCTTGTCTTCCTTGGAGCTATGGCCGAAAATGGAGAGGTAAGAGAGAGTGTGAGATGGTTTTTAGCTTGTATTGGAAGCTTGGGAAGAAAAGTAAAGGTTAAGCAATCCAAAAGTCAACTAGGAATAATTGTCACGCGAGAGTTTCGTATCACCGTTTTCTCTCAGGTTTGATACACTCGTGCACTAATTCTCTAAGGTACTTCCTTTAACTCTACAATTACTCACTTTTACTAGTCTAATATTAATTTTTCAAATCTCCAATTAGTCGTATTGGCGCGACTTTCAGGAACCTATCGAACTCATTCACATCTAATCTCTCAATTAACTTTTCTTAGTCTACTATTAATCATCCTTAGTTCTCCAAGACTATTGCACTCTCAAATCGAATTTATCTCGAAAAACGTGTATTCGTTATTTCTTGCTAAACGAACCGTAGAAAAATTAAACTTGCTAATGAAACGTTTTAAAATTATAAAAGGGACATTTTTGCATACAAATGGACTTGAAATGGATGAAATAAATTATTTGGAGTAAACGGGTGAATAAATAATCAAATAAGCCAATAAAATAAAATAAAAATAAGAAAAAAAATTCGCGTCCTCACAACCTTCCTTCCTTAAAAGAATTTCGTTTTCGAAATTCATACTTTCCATAACCTCAGATAACCCTGGACCTTGTTGTATGGTCATTGCATATATTCTTACAGGTGCCATTGGTCGATTTCCTCCTTCATTAACTAGTCGAGGGGTAGTTTTATTTCCTTGTTGAATAGTAGTTTGTCGTGGATACCTCTTTGGGCAGTCGTAAACTTTATCGTTGGTACTCCCACATCTCATACACTTTCGCCCCTTCACCTAACAGTTTTCTTTGGTATGATTCGTCCTTCCACAATATCCACAGGTCAGACGAGGAGTTTTGACTTGACTTGCCTGTGAAGTTTCCCTTGATTGTATCTGTCCTACTGGAGCTCCTCGTGACATAATTCCTTCTGGTTTCTTTATCATGGGTGGTGAAGGAAGTGGTAGTCTTACTTCATCCATTCCTTTTCTAACTTTAGGTGGCGGTCCACTTTCTCTTGACACCTCAAAGTAGTGACTACTATCGGATACATCTCTTTTCGTCATTTGAAAGGTTTTCAGTTGGGATTTTGTGCCCTCCACCCTTTGTGCTTTCTCAAAAGCGTCAATAAATGTTTCAATCTGTGCTGCGGCAAGAGCAACTTGGATTTCTAAATTTAATCCTTAAATAAACCGTCTTATTCTCTTCCGCTCCTTAACCACAAATTCTGGAGCATATTTAGATAATTTCGTGAATTGTGTTTCATACTCAACCACACTCGAAGTTCCTTGATGAAGTTTTATAAAATCATCTTCCCTCTTTTCTTGGACTAGTGGAGGAAGAAATTTCTCATTAAACTCTCGTATAAAATTTATCCAAATTCTTGGAGTTTGATCTCTTTCCCACTTGTTTCTTATAACATTCCATCAGACTCGAACTGCACCTTCAAGTTGAAATACAGCAAAAGTGACTTGTCTTTCTTCTATGTAGTTCAAAGCATCGAATATATTCTTTATATTTTCTAACTAATTTTCAGCCACTTCTGGGTCAGGTCCTCCAGAAAATTTGGGTACGAAAAATTTTTGAAACCGCTCCAAAACTCGATCCTCCCCTATCTCTTGGTTTCCACGTTGGTTTCCTTGTCCAACCCCCTGGTCCTGTTGTGCTACTAAGAACTCTAGTACATCCGTCATGCGAGTTAAAACTAATCCCATTTGGTCATCTTCTCCCCCAACCCTTGGTTCGGCGTTTTGATCAGTAACAGAATCATTATCTACCGTTTGATTTCGGGGTTATCTGGGTTGACGTCCCTGACATTGTCCTCTAATTTCCATGTTCGCAGTTAATCTAGATGCACATGCATAAACCCCATACTAAACCATAATCGAACTACACACATATACCAGTAACAACTCTAAAGAAAAATGAAATCACTTGCACAAATAATATTATCACCGTACAAGTCAAATACAAACTAGAGTTCATCAGATCATAATGCAAGTTACAGTCAAGTAAAGTACATACCAAAACAAGGTCAGTAAACAAAAGTAAACAGGTGATTAACAAAAGTACATGCATTTCCAAGGTACAAACTCCTAAGTTCTACTCCCATCGTCCCATTACAAAAGATTAAAAGTAGTGATTCATTAGATTAATTAGAACTAGATGATTCCCGTTCCCTAACACGTTCAACTTCATTCCCAACACTAGTATCCTCTGGACCACGATCTTCTCCACCTCTCTCTCTTAATTGTTGTGTCATCCTAACCAAACGATTATTGGTTTTCTCTAACTATTCACGCAAAATATCGATTCGTTCTTGCTCCTCGAGCACCTTAGTCTCAAGCACTCGAATTTGGTGATTTGCTTTTTCATTTGCAATAACTAGCCTCTGTCTCTCCTCTACTATAGCTAGTACCTCACGGTCAGGATACGATTGTGTTATCCGACAATCACATCGGCGATCCATCCTATGCCCTGGGACGAACTGCTGAAATGGCTCGCCTAGGCCTGTCTGAAACATAAGAGGTCGAAATTGCCTCCTAAGCAGTCCTTGTACACTATTTCTTTCCATTCCTACAATCACAAGATCTTACATTTCTAATTTAGATCATTACTAAATCAACTGATTCCACTTCTCTCTCAAACTCTACTACATTCCACTTCTCTCTGGCCGAAATTGTCCCACACTCGGTTAAGATATTCTCCGCAAATGGAGACCTCAAATCCTTAGCATTGCCCTCAACTCTTAAGTACTCGGGTACAAGAATCCGAAATAAGGTAATTCACAACTCGAGCCGGCCAGTCCCAAGAGTAAATCACCACATTTGAGATTCCTACCCAACATACATATCTAATTTTCCCCAAGGATCAAGATAAAGGGTTTATACCTATCACAGTCATGATTCACAACTTACGCTCTAGAAGAGTACTTAAGTCTTCATGTGAAAAAGGTAAGAAATACATTAAATAAACTCAATGAAGTTATCACATGAATCCAAACTACCATTATTCATTACTTATGTGAGAATAAGGCTAGTGTTTAAGAATTTAAATCTATTTGAAAGCAACTTTCATTACTCAATCATTATTAAATCATTCATAGTTGATGGCCAAACAACAATAAAACATAAGCATAAGTTCTTAAACTAACAAATCATAAAAAGTATAATTATTCCCTAATTACTTCACATCAAAATTACAACAAGTTCATTTTCACCCTAGGAAGTGAAAAAAACTTAGTTAGACGTCATATTATGAATATCTAAGCATAAAACAAACTTGTAACAAAACATGACAAATAAAAACAAAAGACAAAATTTAGGAAAAAAAATTCTTATTCAATGTTTTGAAGGTTGAATTTTTGAATTCCTTCACAAGTTGACCTCTCAAAGGTGCTTAGTACAAGATTGCTCTCACTTTCCTCTTAAAGCTCTTAAACTAACAAAAAAACTCACAATATGAAACTAGAGCTAGAATTACTTTCTACCTCCACTTCTCCATGCTACAATATGCTCAAATCAATGAGATACAAGAAGGCATTTATAAATGCTTTTTTAGTAGAAATGTGCTCATAATGTTGACATAAAATTGTTCTTGACTTTTTCAAGTCCATTTTGTATAGCTACAGCCAAAATCTAATCAGGGAAATGATCAAAAAGGTTGTATGAACAAAATACAAGTCGCGGTGCAAGTTGCAGGCCAAAATCAGGGATCCATGACCTAGATCCATGAGCCTCACCTAGCGGATTTGCCTCACAGTTCCTATATTTTGCAGGTTTCCACTTTTAGCTCAATCTTCATTATTACTTTGTTTTTGCTTCAAGTTCAACTGCAAATTTTTTGATCATGGAAGCAGAAATAGCTCTTGTACAAAACACAAAAATTATAGTGTGACACCCCCACTTCTTTCTAGGGCGAATCTTAGGGTATCCGTGGAACGCCTGCCCAACTCTCGTTAGGGCTCACTACAATTCAAAATTCAAAAACTAAAAATACTTTAAATACTTTAAATATACATTTAAAATACTCCAAAACATTTCACACTTACCATTAGTTAACTTTCAACCTTAAATACAACTCAAAAGAATATATACTACGACCATCTGCTATAATACAACTTAAAGTCTCCAAAGAAAACAATTTAGTACTATTCGCGAGCACTCTCGGTCTTGAACCCTGTTAAGGAAAACAAAAGCGTGGAATGAGCTAAACAGTCCAGTGAGGTCCCAAAACACATAAGCAGTTCTAATAAATCAATTAAAGTAAGCATAACACATATATGGTTCAAGATTTCACATTGGCACATTAAAATGAGACATTTATCATTTTATAGAAGTAAACACACATTAAACGGATACGGTGTTCACGTGGAACTGTTTCGATCAATTTCACCTTATAACTCCAATATTTCCCCAGTTTGTCTGGCCATCGCCTTATTCCTCCAGTGGTAATACTCGAGTATACCGAAACGGTGGCCCAGGGTTCCAACCTACCCGACCGAGCCCAATTCTTGCTTAAGTAGATTAGCAACCAAGGGCAGAACCCAGTTCAGCTAAGAGCTTACAACATGCGCAAGTAATCAAATATACCGGTAAACGGTAGAAATTCACAGTTAAACGGTATAAATTTATTATTTTCGTAAGTCGAGTGTGATAAAGTACGCACTCACCTCAAAACGGTGAAAATTACATAGGAGCAATTATAGGGAACACTTAACACTTAAACACATAAGAAATATGCGGTAAACATGTAGCAAAACTATTCAAATCACAAACACATACAAGGAACACTCACCAATTCAAAATAAGTGAGTAAATACAAATAAGATCTTTAGTAGTCGGCTCCGAAATTTTCTTCAAGATCCTCTTGAGCGCTTGAAGAAATAACGATTATCTATCACTTACCAATACTTACAAATCCCTTGCCAAACAAGGAAGAATGTACACTTGTGTAATACTAAGACAATGTCTTAAAAGAGTTTCACTCTAGTGAAATTCAAGATTCAAAAGTGAGAGTTCAAAGTCACAAGGGATAACTCATATCCTCCATGAAATCGGGTTTAAAATGAACTATCAATATAAAAAGGAATTAAAAATTCTTAAAACTCATTTCCTACAAAATCGGAAATTTTTGCTTTATACGACAAAACTTGGAAAATTAGATCTTGAGTTCGGTACATCCAAAAATGGAAAACTTTACACCGTTGGAAACTAAATTCAAGGTACTAAAAGTTCCTACAAGACACTTTTCCAAGATTCCAAATAGAAAGTATTCATATTTCAGCTCAAAGTTACAGTTCCAAGAAGTTCGGACCGAACCAGTCTTTGTTTTCTTGTAATCTTTGGAAATTCGGTAAAATTCACAGAAAGTGAATCAACCCTTGAAATTTGTAACACAATAAGACTTCCAAACAAGGTTTCAAACACGACAAACGAAACCAAATTTTGAGTTTTGAGCATCAAGATATAACAGTTTAAAATCAGCTGAATCTTACAAACTGATCAGTGAATTTCCAGATTTGAAGAGCAATCTTTGGGACATTATTTGGATATCGAAATGTTATTGAAATTACACCAAATTTGGTATACTTAAACTTTCATATGTGGACTACCTCTCTACCAAAATTTAGGCAAAAATTTACATAGGAAAGCAGTTAACAAAATGACCAAAGTTTGTGAAATATTTCAAGGCTAATCTGCCTTCCTACTTCTCTTTCTTTTTCAAAAGTTTTATCCAATGAAATCAGCCCCAATTTGCTCAAATGTTGAAACCAAAGTTCCATAAACATTTAATAAACAATTTATGGTTAAATGACTAAAATTTTTGAAATATAACCTCCGAAAACAGATTCGACCATTCGGTCAACAAAGAAGGGAATTTCTTCCAATTTCCAGCTTTATCGCATTTTCGAAACCAAACCATATCTAGCTCGTACAACTCCGAATTGAGATTGGTTTATGGTGCTGGAAACTAGGTTCCAAATGCTACAATTCATCAGAAGACATCATTTCGAAAATCATTTCATAAGTGGGATAAAATTGAGCCACAAGATGCAGCTTCCAGTTTCATTTGCATACATAGTCAAAACAGAACGGCCAACTTTGCCGATTCGTTACGGTTCACAAAAAATGAACCAGTAGGTGATTTTTATACCGTTAGAAAACTATGAATGTCTAGTTTGGAATGCCACCGACGGCACTCAATTTCGACTTTTGTACACAGAGATGCATTCGGATAAAGAAGCACTGTCTGAGTGCACTGTTATCAATTTCCAGATTTGAAACTCTTCCTAAAACTCACGTTTTGCACAACCAAATGATACGATTTTTGAAAGACACTTTATACACACAATATACAACATATATCCATCGATTTCACAGTCCACCAAGCATCAAAATTCGAAATGAAAACAGAACAATAAGGCGGATGTTTAGCCATGGTTCAAGACTGGAACTTTCCTCCAAAACAGGCAACATGCATGTGGATTTCTAACCAAAAACTTAACTTTCTTTCATGATTCGAGCATAAATCATACAATGTATCAATAGGTGATTATAAAGCATGAATCTCTTAGAACAATCTCAATAAAAGTGGAAGCTACAAGTTGGAAATCACAACTCCATCCTACAGTTCAAGTAATAAAATCCAACAAATTTTTCTCCACTTGACGACACCACCTCCCTTAGGGCATACTTAAGGGTTTGGCGGACCGTCTACTCAACTCTTGTCCGAACTCACTCACGCACCACAAAAATTACGAAAAATAATAACCTCAATAGTAAGAACAATATCAATACGATCAGGGACATCAAATGCCCAAACAATCCCTAAATATAGTTAGGGCACCAAGCATACAAAGCAAAATCAAGCGAATCCGATATGGAGTTAAGAAGTGCTCAGTTGAGCAATTACAAAATTTAGACAAAGATTCTGTCTTCTCCAACTCCCACTCTTACGTTCTCGTCCCCTGCTAAGGAAAACAACTAAGAAATGAGTTTTCGCCCAGTGAAATTCCAAGAAAACATGTAAGCTAACTGGTAGGCATGATAAATTCATATATTTCACATATACATTCATATTATGGCATACTCACATATTTCAGGAAACAAGTAATATCCAGATAGATCATGTATCAATGTACAGTAAAAAACACATTCATGTCAAAAGATATAGTCTGCTTGTAGGAACAGGTTCCACAACAAGTTGTGTCGCGCCCCATTTTCAAATGAAAAATAACGAGTTTATGAATTTTTGATTAATTTTGGGAAAAATGAATTTTTTAATTAAAAAATGAATAAAGAAAGGAATTTTGATTAATTTTGTTTGAAAAATGAGTTTTTGATTTTTTTTTTAAAAAAATTGGCCTAAATGGGACTTGAAGTGGGATGATTTTTTACCCAAAAATGATAGTTTAAAAAGGATTTTTAATGAAAAACAGGAGTCGCCACTTAGTATTGAGTTAAGGTGTACCAAGTCATCTAACATGAATTTTAAATGAAAAGTAGAGAAAACCCTTTTTAAAAGACTCCAAATCTACGAAAATCAAGAGAAAAGGGGTCGGGAATCACATTTGAAGAAAGGGAAGGCAAAAATAAAATCCAAAACACCCTTTCCACCTAATTCAGTGCTAGTTACGTGATTTAGTCAAAAGTTTTCTTAATTTAATCCAAAAATTTATCACATTTGGACGTTACTATATGAATGCAAACCTAGACCTAGTGGTTATCGGAAGGTCGAAATATCTCTTCAAAGCTTGATTTGGTGCCAATCGCATTAATTGCGACGCCCAAAAGTGATTATTTGAAGAGATCACGAATATGCAACAATGAGACTTGGAAGATTTAGAAAAAAATTATAATACACAAATATACGTGACCTAAGGGAATGCATCATAATGGGTGTGGGGAATGTGAGAACCCGAAAATTTTCACATTTTTCAAGTATTATTTTATTTTTTCGCCCATATTTTTATACTGTCCTTGAAAATATTAAATGTTTTATACATTTTACAAGTAAGTATAATTTTTAAATCATTTTCCTAGTATAAGTTAGTGTACGTTAATTCGAAGTGCATTTTTCGACGTGGGACCCGCTAGTGCGATATAATTTTGCCGATTAGGCGCTGAAGTATTAAGTGATATTATTTTCCATGGTACTAGGAGATGATTAGAGGTTAGCTAGATAGATGAATTATTGGAAGTGAGAAGATAAGCTTAAAACCATTCAAAGGGCCAAGTGTCGCAAACCGATTGGGAGTTGGACTTTTGATCAAGAAGATTAACCTTTACCAAAACCAATTTTTGACCAATTTTCCTTCCATTTTTCCCTTGCCTTGGCCGAACCTCTTGACAAGAAAACAAGAGAGAGCTTCTTCCATTTCTAGCTTCCAAATTCACTCAAATCTTGAGTTCCAACCGACCAAATCGCAAACCCTTCCATACAAGTGACCACTAAGGGAAACTAAGGGCTTTGGTGGAGTTGATTTGGAGGAGAAAGACTAAGCTACCACTTTCCTTGAGGTTCTAAGGTAAATTTGCTAAGAACACCCCTCTTTGCTTCTAATAGATGGAAATTAGTGGCTTGTGGTTGCCACTTTGGTGGTTTTGTGCATCATTTCTTGGTTATGAGTAGTGATATGTGGATTTTTAGTTTATAGTGAATTTTTCTGCCCTGTTCTGACCAGTGTTGTTCGGCCATGATGGAGGCCGAATTGGACTTAGCTCAAAACATGAAAGTTGTAGAGAATTGAATGTGGATTATGCCTGTAACATTTCAGCTCAATCGGAGCACTGTATCCTGTGAAATGACTATTTTACCCCTTCTGCCCTGTTTCTGCCAAAACTGGAAATCAGCATCTATAATTGGCTCTTTTGGCTGGGAAGATGAATGAATTAGCTTTTACTGCCTTCTTAAGAATTGTATCCTTGTATCTTAGCTTTCGAATGGCTTTGGAATCAACGGAATCGGAGTTGTGTGTGCTGAGATATGACTGAATAAATCAGGACTGCTAGTTGAATTTCACAGTGAGCTTTGAACTGGAATAGCTGGGTCTGTTTGGGTAAATTTGACTAGGTTACGTTGAGAACTGGATTGCGGTGTCTTCATAAGAATTGTAGAGCTATGTCTTAGCTTCGAAATGGTATAAAGTTTACCTCAATCCGATAGGTGTAGCTTCGGTTGTGACCAATACGCTAAAAGATGTCAAACCTGTCATTTTGTTCCTTGTCTTAAACCTTAATCCCGATCCCTTTTCTAGTTTGGTTTTGTAATTGAATGACTTTTAGCCTTTTTAACAGCTATTGTAATGAGATTATTTGTATGTGATTTTGGGGGCCGATTGAGGAAAATAATGAAGCCATAAATGGATGGAAAATAGATAAATACAAAGGGCGTGCTGCCCAAATTTGCACTCAAATGGCGATTTCAAATTTTAAGAGCAGACATAAGTTTTACAACTATTTTACTCATGTCTTTTGGACTAAATGCACTCTTTTACTTCCAAAATCATACTTATACGTTGTACTATTAGTTATTCGGATTTTCTTTGATTCACCAAACATTTTGATGGTTGAACCGTAATGTGTTTTCTTGATTACTCTTAGGGTTCCTTGGTGACTAAGGTGTTATCCGGAAGGAATACTTTGGACGTTATTTTGCTTGTTTAGGTGAGTGTTCTGTATACGTTTTGTTTCTTATGATTATGTGACGTGTTATGACTATTTGGATTGTTTGATTAAATGTTAAATGGTTTCAATGATTGCTAAAATGATTTTTGCTAGGCGAGTGTATACTTTATCGCACTCGACCTAAGCGAACATGAAATTTTCAATGATTGAATGATTAAATGTTAATTGTGCATGAATGTAAGCCTTCGGGCTGAACTGGGCCCTGCCCTTTGTTACTGGTCGACTCGAGCCAGAAGCGGATTCGGTCGGGCGATTAGTGACCCTGGGTGAATGTTTGGTATACTCGAGTATGACCACGAAGTTGGCGGAGATTGGGGAATGAAATGAATGAACGAACGACAAGAAAATGAAGGAGTTTTCACTTACAAACAATGTTTTAATGATCGGAGAAATAAGGAAAATATTAGGCGAATGAATGAACGAACGAACGAATAGCTCCTCGTGAGCATGTATCCTTTTCTTGTATGTGTTACTATTGCTTTATATCGTAAATGTTATCTGGATTACTTGTTATTACATGCTTTATGTCCTTGTTTAATTGCTTGGTTGTGTATATAGAACCTCGTTGGGCTTTTAGCTCATTCCACGCCTTTTGTTTTCCTTACAGGGGTAGCAAGCATGGGCGAGGGGCCTGTATAGAATAGAATAGCCTAGTTTTGTTTTGAATTGTTTTGTTTTGGCTTTTATTTCCACTCTAGTGCTTGGATAAGATGGACTGTATCGTGAATTCAGAGCTTTGGTATACATTTGGGACTGTACTTGTGGTTGAGATTGAGATGAATGTATTTATATGGTTCAAGTTTGGGTATTGTTCTCGCTTATTCTCGAGGCTTTTCTTATTTTATTTTATGTGAGTGAACGAGTCCTGGCGAGAGTTGGGCAGGCGGTCCGCCGAACCCTTTGGTTCGCCTTCGGGGAAGGTGGGGCTGTCACAGGGAAAACTAACACTCGTGATTTCAATTTTCCCTTTGATAGAGGGAATACGAGTGTGCTAAGATTAGAAAGCCACACTCGTCCATATCCCATATTCGAGGGTTTAATTCCTTAATTTGATCAGGCAAAATGCACTAATCTATCCCTAATTTCCTAAATAAGATAAATATTATATATACACAGGAGTAAGGGATATTTTATTAGGAGAATATTATAGAAAATGATAATGATCCTAAAAATGGAAAATATGCATGACATGTGATGATTTGATCACGTAAACATGTTCTAAGGCGTGAACGGTTCCTAAGGGTCTAGCGTTGGGTTAACCCATGTCTATACATTCTCACTAGTATTGAACTAGCAAGAAATCAAAAAGGAGGGCCACAACTAGCGTTGGACTAGTGTGGAATCGGAAAAAAGGGGTCACAACTAGCATAGGACTAGTGTGGTGACGTCATGCATTTATTACAATCAAATAAATTATGTAAAACATAATAAAACAAATAAACACATAAATCACATGTAGCACATAACACGTAAGTATGATATCTAGATGCAAGACCCTAAGAAAACGAGTAACACATAAACACACAAGCACGAAAAACACACAAAGCAAATAAAGCAAATAAAACCCTAATTATTACATTTTGGGGGGGCCTAACTACAATCTAAAAGGGGAAAGAATTATATAAAATAAAATAATAACCTAACTATTACAATTTTGGCATTTAATTGCCTCCCAAATAATTAAAAATTAAATTAAAATAAATATACAAAATCAAGACAAATAAAGTGACTAAATAAATAAATAAATGAAATAAAATAAAAACATTCGAGGATCATGCAATTTTCACACATAAAATCACATAGGATTAAATAAAATCAAAATAAAGGGGTAGAGTGTACCTCTCTTGAATTGATGACCTAATGAGATGAAAATTTTCTTATTTACCCTCCAAAACAATAGCAAAAATTCAAGACATCACTTTAATTAACAAATAATCACAAGAAATAGAAATAAACATGAAACTGAATCAAACAAATCATCCAAATGAAAGTAAACGACCCCTATTCAACAAATTAAAACAAACAAGGACCCAATTGAAAAAATTAAAGAAGTTTGAGGAGTCAAATTATTATTACAAATATTAGGGTTCTAAATTAAAACAAATTAAAATTAATGGCTTAAGACGAAACCTATGAGGACTCGCAAAATTCTTCTTATTTTTTAAAAAATTTCTTTTATTTTGAATAAATTATTTTATAATAGCTTTACTACCCATTTACCTTCTCAATAGTTGCAATAAATCATAGAATTAAGAGTTTCCCCTTTACTTTCATCGTTAGGGTAAATTAGGGTTTTCGCGTATTTTGGTAGCGTAATTAATTAGTGAGGTGCGGTTATTAAATTTGGTGATTAAGAGTGAGTTTTAGATAAGAGAAAGTGTGTGATTAGAAGTGCTATTAATAAGTTAGTGAATCATAGGTTAAAACCCTAGAGTTAAGGAAAATAAGCTTGAACCGACGCATACCGTTTGCTACCGATTGAGTATACAATTTGAACACTACTTTATTACCTTAATTTCTTTGTTATTAATTGAGTAAAATCAGCCCCAAAATATCATCAAGCCAGCCAAAATTTTGGACCAAGAAAAGAGAGAAAAGAAACAAAATTGACCACAAATCAAAGTGTGACACTTGTTGACTTTGACCAAGCCTTTCTTAGTCTTCATCTTGTAAACATTGAACCAAAACCATTTCATTTTCTTGCAAGCTTGGCCGAAAGAGAGAGGAGCGGAAGAGAGAAAAATTCCTTCAAGTTTCATCTTAATTTCTGGCAAGATTTTGTGGGAAAATCAACCTCAAACCCTAAATCCATCCATAGAAGGTTGCAACAAGGAAGGAAGGAGCTTGGTATGGTGTGATTTTGGAGAAGAAAGTTGTGATTTGATACTCTCCTTAGGAATTGAAAGTATTCTTGGAAAGGAACTCTTTTTTCCTTTTAATCTTGCATTTAAGTTGATATATTACTTGAATATGGAAGTTTTATGAAAGATTTTATGGGTTGTGAAGTTGGTGGAACTTTTCTAGCTTTGATTCATATTTTTCAGCCATGAGATGCTTATATCTAGTTTTGTTATAGACTTGAGAGAGATGATATGAAGATTTCTAGCTTAATATGACTTTTAGCTTCCAAATAGGGATTTGCCAGCTTTAGTTCTAAATTTCCAGCTTAGGGTTTACATTTCCAGCACTTAGTACTAATTTTGCCCTGTTTTAAGAACCACACTGACCTGTATATTCATCCATGGTAAAGGCTGAATCAGGTCTTGCTCAAAAAATGAAAGTTGTAGAGAATGGAGTTAACTATCTGCCTGTAACATTACAGCTCAATCGGAGTACTGTAGAGTATGAAATGACTAAAATACCCCTGACTATCAAAAACCTATTTCGCGGGCAGCTTTCTGTTTTCTCTGAAATTTCACATTTTGACCTTGAAAATGCACGAACTGGTGTTGATGTCTTCATAAGAAATGTAGGTCTCTGTCTTATCTTCGAAATGCCATAAAATTTACTCCAATCCGATAATCGTAGCATCAGTTGTGACCAGAACACCGGAAGATGACAAACCTGCTACTTAGACATTCTTCTTTAATACTAGTTTCCAGCTTTGATTTTGATAGTTGCATTACTAGAATTGCCTTGTATTGGGATGACATTGAGCCTAGTGAAGGGTTATTGTGTTAAGATTGTTTATGTGTGAATTTGGACTGAGTTTGAGAAAAATAATGAAGCCATAAATGGCTGAAAAATAGCTAAATACAAAAGGGCATGCTGCCCAAATTTCTATTACTTGCTCTTATGAATATTAGTAAGATGTATGATTTGATTTTAGGGTTAGTTGGATCTTAAATTACATTTGCTCACTTCAATTTGGGATTGGTTATTCTTAGGGTTTGTCGGTGATCAAGGGCATAATCCGGAAGGAAACTTTTGATGTTATTTTGGCTTAGACTGGTGAGTGTTCTTTGTATGTTGTGCTTTTAATACCTATGTAGATTATTGTGAATGTTTGCTTGAATGTGAAATATTTTCAATGATTGTTACATGAATTTTCGACAGGCGAGTGTGTACTTTATCGCACTCGGCCTAAGTTAACGTGAAATTTGCAATGATTAAATGATTGAATGCTACTTGTGCATGAATGTAAGTCTCTTGGCTGAACTGGACCCTAGCCCTTTGTTGCCAGCCGACTTGAGCCAGAAGTGGACTCGGTCGGGCGGTTGGTGACCCTGGGACAGTGTTTTGGTATACTCGAGTTTGATCATGAAGGTTGGTGGAGAACTGGCTAGTGAATTGGCTAGTGGCGGGAAATGAAATCAATGAATAAATGTCAATAAACTGGAGGAATTTTCATTTGCAAATGTTTTCTAATGTTGGAGGGATAAGGAAAATGATTGGCGAATGAATGAATGAATGACTTGAATGAATGGTTCCAAGTGAGCACGTATCCTTTCAATGATTGAGTATTTATTTCATGAATGACTGGATATTACTGTGCAAAATGTGCAAATTGTTAAATGTAACGTTTCCCTGATTTCTATACCTGGTTACTTGTTTGGGAACCTCACTGGGCTTTTAACTCATTCCACGCCATTTGTTTTCTTTACAGGGGGTACGAGTGAGACGTGAGACTAGTACAGGTTAGCATAGTCTAGTTTTTTTGAAATTTTGCAATTGTACTCGCACTAGTCGCTCAATTAGGGTTGAATGTATTGAGAACTTAAATCTTTTGACATATTTGGAATTGTATGGATGTTTGAGATAGAAATGAATGTATCTGTATGTTCCAAACTTGGGAACTGTTATTTCCTTTATTCTTGAGGTTGCACCCTATTTTCTTGACGTGAGTGAGTGAGTTCTGACGAGAGTTAAGCAGGCGGTCCGCCGAACCCCTAGGGTACGCCCTAGGAGGAGGTGGGGTCGTCACAAAACCTACCAAAGCCAAATGCTAAAAATTCACGAAAAACGAATAAAAGCCCATTTTCTACAATTAAACGACAAAAATTTCCAAAATTCCACTAAAGTTCAGAGATCGAAACTATAATTCTAGAAAAAGTTATTAAACTTTCAAATTCATCCTGAAACTCATTAAAAATCTATCCAAAAAATTACGTTAAGACATATTAAAGAAAAAAATGGCATGTTAAGAGGACAAAATTGATTAAGTTATCCACTTAGTTGGGCCATAGAAGCATCATTTAGAAACAACAGGAAGCAAAGTGCAATTTTTGATAACATTTCCATGCATGCATCGAAGGATTTCGGCAACTGAAGCTTTCTTTCCTTCTGCAATTTTTTGCTACAAACTTGCAGCTCCAACCCACACAGATTTCATACCAAAAGATTGCACAAAAACTCATTATTTATCAACCAAACTCACCTAAAATGCAAATCATCAATTTTAACATAGCCCAAGCATGGTTGTCTACCCTTAGCGATCCCAACAGAGAGGATTCAGGCCAAGAAAGCAAGAAAACAGAAAGTGCAGCAAAGAAAACCTTAACATTTGCTTGAAACGTCAAACAAAAACATTCAAGAAAACATCCTAAAACCCGGACCATGAAACAAACAAGATACTAGGCATCTGTACAAGGAGTTTTGAGACCACATCATGCAACCCGCGAAGAGACTTTCTTTCTCATTGCTGGTTTCTGGGTTCTGCAACTTTTAAAAGCTTTCCGCAACTTATCCAACACATAAATTCATATGCACACTCAATCAAGGCTCACGGGTTTATTAATCCAAAAACCAATGGAAGTCTCAGCCCATTTAGTTAGCACAATCTGGACAAGGTTCTTGATTTGTCAAAAAGAGAAAAACATGCAACAACAAAAGACAACATGAAACCAGAATCATTGAGAGCTAGCTTTGTTTCATCCAGACCACAAAACCATCAAGCACTGAAACCCTCTAATCCTTTAACCAATTCGAATCAGCGAACATTAACAAAATTTCCCATTTCCATTGAAGAAAATAGGTTACGGGAACCAGAAGGAAACTACAAACTTGCTCAACTAAAGAAAAACGCAGCCTACATAGGCAAGATAACACACCTAGCAGATAAACAAGAACCTAACGCTCATTAGACTCCATAAAACCATCATGAACCCACGACTAAACATGCAACAAAGGAGATCTAAGGTAGATAGGGGTCAAAATATGACTCTTAGGAAGAGCAAGCAGATTCTAAGTAAAACCATCAGCAAAGAACCATTAGACAGCATGGAAACCAAAGAAAGAACCATTGGGCAGCGAAAGATGAGCAAATAAATAGCAAAAGGAAGCAACTTGGACTATGAAACGCAGGCAAAACGCAAAGAAACAGCAAACAATAACGACTGCTCTCTTTTTCGGATATGTTCACGGGCTTCGACCAGCTTTGGACTGATCGAAGCCCCTCTCACCAAAGATAGAAACCACATCTCAACGTGAAAGCATAAACACCAGAAGGAGATAAGAAATTTTACCAAAAAAAATAGGAAAGATCAAGAGCAGCCAATCTTGCTGCAAAAACCCGTGCTTTTCAGCGATGATTGAAGACAATGGTGGTGGCGTTGGGTTCCTCCTCTGCTCTATAGTTGCTACTGGTTCCGGTTCCCCTTCCGTTCGCAGTCTCTTCTTTTCTTTTGCTTGGTTTCTTCCTCTCAATCTCCTTGCTGACCGAAGCTTCTCTCACTCTCCCTCTTTTATTTTCCTTCCTTTCTCCTTCGCCAATCTCTCTGTTCTTACCCTTTTTCTTTTCTGTTTTCCAGTCCCCCCCGAACCTCCTGGTTTCCTCCTTAGTTTCTGGTTTTCTTTCTCTCCAACCCCGTAGCTCTCTTTTCCTCTCTTTCTCCTCTCGGTCTTTCCCTCTCACTCTCCTCGTTACTCTTTTCCTCTAACCCTAGCCGCCAACTTCCTTCCCCTTTTTCTCTCATTTTTGTCGCCTTTTTATAGGCACCAGATACCCCCAAAACCTAGCATCAATGGTGCAGGTTTGCTGCCTTTTCTTGTGATTATTTTCAGCCCCTAGATGGCTCTTGTTACACAAGAACTTGAGTTCCCTGGATTAAGGCCAGATGTGTGATACCCCAACTTTTAGGATAATATTTTTATTTAGTCTCAACGAGAATATTACGGCTTCTTTATTTTATTTTTGTTTTAAGAAATTGTTTTATTTTAAAGCCTAGAAACTCTACTTGTACTCAAAATCCTAATTTTACTTGTGACTAACCGGTTTTTATTAAATCTCTCACATTTTAATCGAAACCCTAATTTTAATCTATGGAGTTGTAAAATCGCTTTTATTTTTCTTAAAATTCCTTTTTATTTGGCATTTATTCCTTTAGAATAGCTTTACTACTCATTTACGCCCTCAGTAGTTACAATCAACCATAGAATCAAGGGTTTTCCCTTTTAGATTCCTAGTTCGGGTAAATTAGGGTTTTTGAATATTTTGGCCGCGTGATCACTTGGTGAGGTGTGTGTGCTAAATTTGATGATTAAGAATGAGTTTTAAATAAGAAAATGTGTGTGATTAGAAGTACTAATAATAAGTTAGTGAATTATAAGTTAGAACCCTAGTATGCGCGAAATAAGGAAAAACGGGTTGAACCGATGTGTACCGTTCGTTACCGATTGAGTGCACCACTTGAACATTACTTTATTACCTTAATCTCCTTGTTATTAATTGACCAAAATCAGACCTAAATATCTTCTTCATGCAGCCAAAATTTGGACTAGAAACAAGAAAGAAAAGAAAAAAATTGACTTCCAATCAAAAGGTGACACTTGTCCAATTTTGACCCAAATGAATTCCTATCATTTTAACTTTCTTGAAGCTTCATTTCAGCCACCATTTCTGCATATTCCAGCCGTGAGGTTCAGAGGGAAAAGAGGGAAGAAACCATTCAATTTCCATCTTGATTTTTAGCTTAATTTGAGGAAAAATCCGAAATCTAAACCGATTAAACTTCTCCTTTAGTTCTTAAGAAGCTTTGTGTGGTGAAACTTTGGAGGGAAAGGTTGTGATCCTCTCTTGCAAGAAGCCTTGGTGAGGTATTATGGTTTCCTATCCTTTTCTTGCATTTAATCTTGTTAAAGTTTAGTTAGAAGCTCTTAATCTTGCCTTATGACGGTAAATTTGTTAGTTTGGAGTGAGATGTTGGAGTATGCATCTAGGGTTTACATTTCAGCCTTGATTATGGTTATTTATCTAGTAATGGATGTTATAGAGTTTGTAATGGTTGGTTTTGATGATTGAATGCTTATTGGATATGAAATTTTAAAGGAAAAGGTCAAATTCCAGAAATTGAAACTAACTTGTTTAGCTTCTGACCTGTTTAATTCGTCCATGTTAGAGGCCGATTCAGGCTTAGATCAAAACATGATAGTTGTAGGAAATGATGTTATATAGCTTCCTGTAAATTTTCAGCGTGATCGGAGTATGGTAGGATGTGAAATGACCGAAATACCCTGACTGCCACAAGCTTCATTTCGTAGACAGTTTTGTGAATTCACCAGTTTGGCTTCGTTTTTTCACCCTGATTCGTATCCAACCAGCTTTTTGCCAAAATAGAAAACTTGTAGCCCTCTGTTTTATCTTTCCAACACCTCTGAAAATGCCTCAAACGGAATTGTGTAGCTTGAGTTATTACGGTTAAAGTCAGTGCTGACAACCAGACTGACCATGAACGTTTGGATCTGTGATTTGCATATTCAACCTAGATAAACTGTGAATTAGGTTACGTTTCCTTCATCAAAGTTGTAGACCTCTGGCTTAACTTCGAAACGGCATAAAGTTTACCCCAAACCGATAGGCGTAACTTTAGCTATGACTGAAACATCAAGAGACGTCAAATCTGCCATTTAGCTATTTGCCTTTAAACTTGATTTCCGGTTGCCTTGTTAAGACATGTGTTGTACTTGGATTATTTTGAGCCTAGTTGAAGGGCTATTGTGGTAATATTGCCTATGTGTGATATTGGGGCTGATTTGAAGGAAATAATGAAGCCATAAATGGCTGGAAAATAGGTAAACACAAGGGGCATACCGCCCAAATTTTCATTAGAAGTATAAACCAGCTTTGGAGTTTTGGTTCAGTAATCTACAAATTCAACCTAGATCTACTAAAAACTGGGATAAGTTGTCTTCATGATAGTTGTAACCATTTGTCTTAGTTTCGAGACGCTACTTAGATCACCTTGATCCGATAACCACAGCTAGGGTTATAGTCGAAACCTTGCAACCCATTTTCATACCATTTTCATTTCCGCGCACGCGCACATGCATCTCTTGGCTGTTTTTGCCGTTTTGGCCGTTTTAGTCCCTTATTGCCATTTGTGATGGTCGATTGACTAATAGTTGACTATAATCTTCTGTCACAGGCAGTGACGAACCGGACGGAGTCGGTGGACCCCGTATAAAGTGCCTTGATTTGCGTGCAATCTAGTTTGAGTGAGTAATTGGTTGTTTTATGTGATAAACTGTCAAAGTGCCTTGTATATGTTACATGGGTACTTAGGCGAGGGTGTACTTTATCTCACTCGACCTAAACCCAACCTTGTTGTTGATTTAATATGTGAGAATACATGCTTTGTATTGAGAATCATCCTTTTGCTGTGTGCTGTTGGGGTGAACATGACTTGAGTTGAACCCCTTGCTGTGTGCTGTTGGGTGAGTACTTTGTTGCGTACTTTATTGAGAGATATCATCTAATGAGAGATTGGATATCTCAGGGCTTGGTTCCAGCCCGGTTCCAAGGGTTGACGAACTATTCGAGCCAGTCAGGGCTTGGTCGAAGTTAGTTTCCATGCTAACCTTGGGATTTCGTTCTTTGTTAAAGCTTTGTTTAAAGCTAAGTGATTTTGTTTTGCTCGAGCTGCTGTGTGCTGTTGACTGGCCAGCGGGGGTTGATAAGGTGAACGGGAAAGTTAGTGGAGTCTGCGGACTATGAGTTTTTGGTTGACGGAGTGTCAACAGGTGGACAAGCTCGGGGAATTGAATTGGCTTTGAAGCCATCCGTATCCTACTATTGTGATGTTACATTTCTGTCTATTGATGTGAAAAATCTTGGTTTACATGTTTATTTGGATATGATTTTACGTTTTTACCCTCCGATTATTCACTAAGCATATAGCTTACCCCATTCCATTTGTTTTCCTTAGCAGGGGCCGACGCGGGGAAAGCTTGGGAAGGTGTAATAGACTTTTGGTTTAGAGAATAATTGATGTTTATCCTAGTACTTGGTTATAAGTTAACTAGTAAGATGTATATATTTGTTGTGGTTTATAGTTAGTAAGCTTCTCTAGGGTTTTACTTTCTGGTACTAGTGGTGTGTATGGTTTAAATGTAAATAGTCTATGCAACTTTTGAAGATGTAATAGTGTAAATAGAATTTTCTTTTGGCGTGAACTCTATTTCTTCGTTTTAGAGTATCGAGTCCTGGCGCGAGCTAGGCAGGCGATCCGCTAAGCCCCTTTGGTACGTCTCTGGTACGGTGGGTCGTCACAGGTGGTATCAGAGCGCCTAGGTTAGAGGACTTGAGCAGTTGGGAAATGTGTTTATAGAACATATAAGTATTCGATTGCTTAAGTTGAATCGTCTCTATTAAGATGAATTGCCGTGAGAACTGAATTAAGTGATGTTTTGTTGTTTAGAATATGGAGACTGGTAGATCTATACGGTGCCGGTGTGACGACCCCACCTCCCCCTAGGGCGTACCCTAGGGTTTAGCGAGCCGCCTGCCCAGCTCTCGCCAGGGACTCACTCACTAGCTTGAGAAAATAACATACATCCATAGGGATAAATACTAAAACGAGAAACGTACACATTAATGCTCAAACCCAGATACAAGGCCTCTACATACCATAATACTTTAAAGTGCTACAAGTCGAATACAACAAACCCTAATACGGGTGTTAACTAGCGAGTACAACTTCAAAACTCGAAATTACTAGACTACACAGTCGTTGCAACTCTTGCCTCACTCGTACTCCCCTGTAAGGAAAACAAATGCGTGGAATGAGCTAAAAGCCCAGTGAGGTTCCAAATATCAATTTAATCATCAAATAACGCATAAGCAGCACAAATAGTGAAATTAGTGTTCAAGACAGGTCAAGAAGTGAGTAATCATACTTCATATAGCCAATAATAACTATTCACATTTCACAATAAGGATACAGTTGCTCATGTATCGACTCCACCATAGCTTGATCGATTGGTAGTTGACACTCCGTCAACTTTCAAATGAGGAAACTAGTCCAGTAGAACACCACTTAACTCCAATCCGTCCACCGACCAACACCCTTACCGGGCCCGAACTCCACAATAAACACTGGTGGTGATACTCGAGTATACCGATTAGTCGAGGAGATAACACTCCACTCGACAACACTAGATACCCATGGTTCATTATCTAATCGACCAAGCCCTTGCCGGCTCGACTCGATTAACTAGCCAGTGGGTTTTGGGTTCCCAAGAGTCGATGAGATAACATCTCCAATCGATTTGAATTCAAGATATAAGTACAGAGACGGGAATGAGAGCACCTCCCACTCAGATTGAGTGTGGTACATGCTGCTGCTCCAGCACTTACAATCAAGCACAAGTATATCAAGTCAATTGCACCAATAAACACATACATATCAACATTAGGGGCAAGTGCGATAAAGTACACCCCCTTGCCCGATCAATCCACTCGTATAACATGTAAGCATCTCATTCAAGTATCAAATACATGTGTCAAGTGCAATTAATATTTGGAAAGCACTCACCAACAGATGTAGTGCCTTTACAAGGTTGGTTTTGGGTATACTCCGCTCTTGGAGTTGAAATCTGCGAGAAAATCTTGTTTAAGAGCATTGAAAAGTAACTAAGGCTCGAAACTTAAACATTTCGTTTAACGAGAATCAAGTAATTGAAACTTATTTAGGGACTATTCATAAAACCCTTGGTCACTTTTCAAACGGTGAAATTTTGAAGCCATTATATGTGAAAAATGCCATTTGGGTCGAAGAAATGAAGAAAACGTATTTCCATTAGTTGTAAATTCCAAGGGTACAAGTTTCGGCTGAATTTCAACTTATATATCTCCACAAAAAGAAGCTCGAATAATCTAGACAAATCGAGTTAGACTCGTCCTCAAAACCGTACTCAAGACAAGCGTAATTCTACTTAACCCTTGAGTGCAAATTTGGGCAGCACGCCCTTTGTGTTTACCAAATTTCCAGCCATTTATGGCTTCTTTATTTTCCTTAATTCAGCCCCACAATAATGCACAAGTAATGTTACTAAGATAGCCCTTCTATTAGGCTCCAAAATCATCCAAGTACAACACAAGTGCAATAGTACAATCGGAAATCAATTTTGAAAACGAAAACTGAACGGCAGATTTGGCATCTCATAGCGTTTTAGTCATAACTGGAGCTATGATTATCAAATTGGGATGAACCTTATACCGTTTCGAAGCTAAAACATAGATCTAAATTCTATGAAGACACCTCAACCCAGTTCTCAACCTAACCTAGTCAAATTTACCCAAACAGCCCCAGATTTTCCAGTTCGAAGCTCACTGTGAAAGTCAACTAGCAGTCCTGATTTATTCAATCATATCTCAGCACACACAACTCCAATTCAGTTGATTCCAAAGCCATTCGAAAGCTAAGATACAAGGATACAATTCTTAAGAAGGCATAAAAAGCTAATTCATTCATCTTCCCAGCCAAACGAGCCAATTACAGAGCCAGAATTTCACCATCAGGCTGGTTAACAGCACTGTGTTCAAATGACAATAACTCAGGCTACAAAAGTCCGATTGAGACGTTTTCAGCTGTGTTGGAAAGCTAAAACATAACACTACAACTTTCATGTTTTGGCCAAATGCTAGTTTCATACGGATCAAGGTGAAAAAACGAGGCCAGAATGACGAAATGTCAAAACTGTCCACAGAACTCTACCTATGGCAGTCAAGGGTATTTTCGTCATTTCACATGCTACATTGCTCCGATCGAGCTGAAATTTTACAGGCAGATATTAAACATCATTTCCTACAACTTTCATGTTTTAACCTAAGCCTAATTCGGCCTCCATCATATCCGAATGTAACTGGTCAGAAGCAGGGCAGTTCATCATCAAAGCTGGAAATTTCTCTACTAAAGCTGGACTTTTATAACTAAAGCTGGAAATTTCAACCAAGCTGGAAAACCATATACCAAACCTTAAAAGTTCACATCAAAGTTAAACCATCTCATACCAAAACTATCAAGTTCATCTCATGGCTAGAAAATGCATATCAAGGCTGGAAATTGAACATTAAAGCTGGAAATTACATGCTACCCTAGCCAAAACCGTAAAATCTTTCATAACCATGCTTCTTTTAGCTTCAATCATAACTTATCTTGAATGAATCTCAAGAGACAAATAAAAGAGATATTTTCTAGAAACTTACCTCAAACCCCAAGCAAGCAAGAGTTTTATTCCTCCAAAAACTTCACCAAGGTCTTCTCTCCAAGCTTAACTTAAGATTAATCGGTATGGATTTCGGTTAGTGTTTGGATTTTTCACAAATCAAGCAAGGAAATCAAGATGGAATTTTTCTCTCTTCCTCTCCTCTCTCTCTCGGCCAAGCTAGCAAGAAGATGAAATGGTTGGGTTCAATGTGTACAAGATAAAGACTAAGAAAGGCTTGGTCAAATGAAGACTAAGAAAGGCTTGGTCAAACCTTGGATAGATTTTTTTCTCCTCTTTGTTTTTTCTCCCCTTAGCTCACGGTTCTCTCCCTCTCCTATTCTTAAGTTTGTTTTGTTTTGTTTAAGACATGAAAGATGAATTGGTGTTAAGACATGATAAGAAAGTTTCTTAGTCAAAAATTGTGGCTAGCTAGTGACACTTGGCACCACTAATTTTCCTCTTGTTTTTTTTTCTTTTCCTCTTGTTTTAAGTCAAATATTTCGGCTGGTATAAGAGATATTTAGGGCTGCTATTTGTGAAATAAAAGCAAGGGATTAAGGTAATAAAATAGTGTTCAAGTGGTGCACCCGATCGGCAACAAACGGTGCACGTCGGTTCAAGCCGTTTTTCCTTAACTCGTGCGTACTTGTGTTTTACTTATGGTTCACTCACTTATTATTATCACTTCTAATCACACACTTTTTCTTATCTAAACTCATCTTATCCACAAATTTAGTACACACACCTCACCAAGTGATCACACGGTCAAAATGCACCAAAACACACCAAAAACCCTAGTATGCACAAAAAACCCCTAACTTATGCCCTTCCTTTAGAAAATCATAACTTGAGTTATAAATATCAAAAATTCATACAACTTGGCCTGTTAAAAACTAGACTTCAAATACTAATAATCTTTAGAAGACACCTCAAAGAGATTCAGATCATAAGTTGGTCCAAATTGAGCCATAAGCTACTACAACATTCCTATTGTTACTTGTGCATGGCAGAATTTTCAGTCAACTTTGCCAATTTTCTGGAATTTATAGAGATTGAATCAAACTCTGAATTTTTCACCGTAAGAAGCTCTATGAGTCTAGTTTCAAACGCAACAAACGGAACTCAATTCGACTTTCCTATACGAAGTTATAGCCATTTTCCCAAAGCTGTGCAGAGTCTCCTGCGAAAATTTCTAGATTTTCTAACAACTTGAGATTATGAAACTTTTCTTAACAAAATTCACTTCCTTGGCTAAAATTCAATCAAGAATCTAAGGTAAGTGAGTTCACATAAAGGTTATAAAGATAAGTAAAATTTCGGGGTCTCACAGCCGGAGCACGAGCTACGAATGTAGGTGGGCCGGTGAATCGGATGGTGCGCCGACGAGTTCTTAGATATAAGAGATGGGTCGGGGAACCCTATAGATTGTATTCTCCCTTCGGTCAGATGAGTCGATCATGTGAGTGTCGACATACGTATGGATACCCTGATGAGGTAGTTATGACTCTAGATGACGAGCGTCGTCGCTTAGGTAAGGTGATTGACACTCTTAGGGCACAGTTAGAAGAGGCTAGAGAAGTAAGCCATGGACAGGCCATGTGCCTGCGTGACCTCGAGGCGGGGCTACGAGCTGAGGAGGAGCGAACACATACACTTGGTCGTCAGTTTGAGGAGACCCACCGCCACCTCTTCGCTTTGAAGGGGCAGATGAGAGAGAGAGCCTGTGCTATTATGCGAGACTGTGAGGTTCTCTTGGATGTGGCTGCAGAAGCGCCACCTAGGGCTGGCGGCGCGGGGCCAATGGATGCGATAGACTCTATAGGCTCTATAGGGGATTTCCGCTAGGGCCGTTACTCTGAGTTGTTTGTTGACTCTTTTGGAGCCGGTGTGCTCATGAACTAACATGTTTTGTACTGGTTGGATATGAGCTATTATGTGAATTGATATGTGTATATTTTTGGCGTGAATTGTATATATATGTATATAGTTTCGTGTATGATATTTTGGTATCTTGGCTATTTCGTATTTTATAATTTTCAATGCTTTGAACTCGTACCATATTTTGTTCTAATTATAGAAGATACAAAACAATCAAATGGAGACTCGTGGTCGAGGTGGGGGTAGAGGACGAGGACAAGGAACCGAAGGGGTAACAATGAAAATGCAAATAGACAAGCCGAGACCCAAGTAGCTAGGCCATACAGCGAATGGCTGATTTGTTAGAACAAATGGTTAACCAACAGGGTCAAGGTCAGGTACAGCAACCCGGAAATCATGAGGGAGAGGACGTGCCTTAGAACGGTTCCAGAAGTTTCTACCGCCAAAATTTTTGGGTGGACCTAACCCTGATATAGCGGAGAGTTGGTTGGATCGAATGTTAGATATTTTCGCTGCGTTAGGATACCCGGAGGAACGGCAGATAGCTTTTGCTGTTTTTCAATTTGAGGGAGCAGCTCGTGCCTGGTGGAATGTGATTCGAGCCAAATGGGATAGAGAGCAGACCCCATGGACATGGGTTAATTTTACTCGTGAGTTTAATGAGAAGTACTTACCGCCACTTGTTCAAGAAAGGCGAGAGGATGAGTTCATACGACTACGTCAAGGGACTATGAGTGTGGCGGAGTACGAAACACAATTTACCAAACTCTCTCGTTTCGCTCCAGAGTTAGTGCTGACAGACCGAAAGAGAATTCGTCGGTTTGTCCAGGGTTTGAACGTGGAGATTCAAGAGGCACTGGCAGCTGCTCAATTGGAGACATATAGTCAAGCTATTGAAAAGGCACAACGAATTGAAAGTACTAAGAGTCAAGTAAAGGCTTTTCATGACAAGAAAAGAAGACAACCGGATACAAGTAGTTATATTGAGGGACAGAGCTCAAGGAGCGAGCCACCATCTAAGATGGGCCGAGGAGTAGGTGGTCCACGATCCACCGGGATCCCGAATCAAGGAAATTTTGAGAAGGGGCAGGCTGGGAGAGAGACCCAAAGGGGTACCTCACGTGGAGGTCCGACATCAGGACCTAGAATGACATGTGGGTTTTGTGGGGCTGCTAACCACATGGAAGATAATTGTTGGAAGAAAGGACAAGTTCGGAAATGCTACCGATGTGGTAGTGCTGAGCACCTGATTGCTCAGTGCCCTCACCTGTCAAAGGAAGGAAATTTGCCGAGGATAGAAGGGAACACTTCTAAGCCGACCAATACAGCGGATAATCGACCGAAAATGCCGGCAAGGGCTTATACAATGGGACATCAGGAGGTGAACATGCAACCCTTGGCAGACATCGAAGGTACCCTCCCTACCTTCTATCGTATCACAGAGGTTTTAATAGTCCTATTGAGGTTTCTTTCTACTCGTTTTGGAAGATTACTACCATTAAAGCCGAGTACAACGGAATTAGTATGTTGTTAAGAATTTATGGAATTCAATCTATGAGACATTCAACGTTCATTAAGAATACGTGGAGACCATTGAGACTTGGAGATAAGGACTACCCGGTTGGTTCTTGTATTGGAATACATAGAGTGACAAACTTTAGGGGTGAATTTTATTATCAACGATGGACTCGTTAATGAGGTATTAGAGTATTCCAACCCTTAGCTCGTGAATAGATTAGAAAGCTTTGACCTAAAGGCTGTAATTTCGAGGACGAAATTCTTTTAAGGAGGGGAGATTGTGATACCCCAACTTTTAGGATAATATTTTTATTTAGTCTCAACGAGGATATTACGGTTTCTTTATTTTATTTTTGTTTTAAGAAATTGTTTTATTTTAAAGCCTAGAAACCCTACTTGTACTCAAAATCCTAGTTTTACTTGTGACTAACCGGTTT